>JASGXE010005018.1:0-49574 GCA_030068105.1 Sinentomon sp. SZTP_YWyxl | reverse complement strand
TAAAAAAAAACAAAATGTTCCTTAAACGATGACTGGATCAGCCAAAAGGGCCATTTAGAAGGTGCTCCATTGTCAAAAAGGAAACATGGCACAAAAGTGAGATTCTTCACGGTCATTGATGCACCTAAATCACACTTAGTTGATAACAGATGCGCATAAATTTACCTTGCTCAAAGATTTAAACGTGTTGACACCATCATCAATGGCCCTTTCTGCATCGTCAAGCACAGCATCAGTGGAGCCACGCAGAACAATGGTGACAACCCTTGATTCACCGGCTTCCTTTCGGCCAAAGATCACCACCGGTGTCTCGCCAATCTCATCCAGCCTCACTTCGTCTGCATAGCCCAAGTCAGAAGGTCGTGGAGGTTGCTACGACGTGAAGGAAAATAACAGATGAATGTAAACAGAGGATTATGTCCAATTGTGGTTTAAAAGCCTATGTTTACTGTGATGCAACATGCTTAGAGCTATCCTAACTTCACCTACCCACTGCATGTGGGAGATTTTAACCAAGATATTGTAACAAGTATTGTAGTACCCAGATGTTGTAACAGGACAGGACGTAATCCCAAGGGGTTCAAAAGCCACTTTGAGACACAATGATTTCAAATAATTGCCTTTCTCGTATTGGAGAGATTTTAAGAATATCTCAGTGATTATTTCTCTTGAACCAGGACAGAGAATTCGGTGATAAAATGTGAAATCTCCTTCCTTCTGCGTTCCGCATAAAAATGGAACTCAGTTGCATTTTTCCACAAATGTCAATCATGCAAACAAAATGACTCGTGCTGAGTTCAACAGCTGGAGAAAAATAAATGGCTTCTTTCCCTGCTCCAAAATTTCTTTCTGTGAAATTTGCAGTTAATTAGGCAGTGATGAGCACGCCGTGCTATAGTTGACAAGTAAATTCCATGAAAATGAAGTTCAGAATTTTATTCCTGTTACTTAATTTTTTTCTTCTTCACTTCTCGAACCAGCGAAGCATCCTGTGTTTCAGATGAGAGTAAACTTCAACAAACAGACAAAATTGCTTTTGGAAATCTTTCAAAGCATCTAGTTAATTTGGTGATCCCACAATTTCCAGGTTTCAATGTCTTTGTTTTTTGTATATTCTTTTGTTCCTAACAAGAGAATCATGGTCAGAAAATCCCGGCTGAGATGCAATACCCCATGTGGATGATCCTCGGAAGATAATCACCCAGCAAACCCTTTTCAAGTCCAATTACGTGTAACAGAAGCAGTTCTGTCCTGACGTCCAGAACGACACATCATACGACAGTCTACTTTCCACCATAAACAGGCCAGAAACACAAGGGTGTGGCATGACCTCCAAGTCCAGAGCGTCACAACAGATGCTCCGCTCTTACAAAACTAAACCTCAAGACCTGCATCTACTGAATACCCGGTTTTTGACATAGCAGAGCACAGGTGTAGTGCCCCGGTGCTTGTGCCACTGCACAAATCATTATGGTTTGTGCAGTGCATTCATGCAAGTGCATAAGCATGGCACCCTCAGCCAGAAGGGGTTAATTAAATTTGCTAACCAGCACTGGCAATGCGGTCGCTCCGGTCGACCGACAAAGTCTCCTGAGATCAAACTTCGACAAGAGCCGAACTGCCATCAATTTATATTTATTCATAAAGTGGAGAGCCATGTCTCCGAATTTGCCACCCGAAACTATAACCGTTGCACCGCTCTCTGCAATCGACTTTATCTTGGCTTCCAGTAAGGATTCTTCACCCTCGCTGAAAGATAACAGCTCAGCAGCACTTTTTATGAGCACAGTACCCTGGAAAGGAGAGGAAGATAAACATGAAATAGATTGGTACCTTTTCATTGCCACACACTTGAGGGGCAAAAATTTGCACATGAGACTTTCTTGATCTGAACATCAAGTCCTTCATTGGTGAAGGTAACTTTCAAGAGAAATATTAACCTCACGACAATGCTTTCATCGGGTGCTTGTTGCCGAGGGAGCACACACAGGGAAACATTTTTGAAAGGTGAAAATTTGGTGCTGGGAACTTTGCAGTTTAAGTTGAATAAACAAGCAATTTTCCTGAACCAAATTTTCACTCATGGACGAAATTTCTACTCCGTAAGAGTTTTCCAATGAAAATTCCAAGAAGGACATGCAGGAAAGAGGGTATAATTCTATCCCGGGTACACATACAACTTCGAGTTTTTTCTGAATCGTCAACCAACCTTGGTTTCAGTTTGAGAAATATCCACTGGACAAGTGAATGCAGCTATCTTTGCATTTTCCATCTTTGTAATGTTTCCTTCAACCTGTCGCTTGAAAACAATCCCTGAAACTACGTCAGACATTGCCAATCCTCCACCCTTGAAAACAAAAATGGAAACAATTAATCAATGAAGCAGGTAATTTGCCATTTCTTTACTTTTAAAATTGAATTACCAAACAGGCATTCTTTCCTCACACACGTAAAATTTCAGGAAATTAATACAAATCCAAGAAACCAAACGAAAAATGGGTAAAAATTTTTTTTAGTGAACTAAAATTGTCATTTAAATAATTAAATGGAAAAATCAAACATTCATGCATCATTCCTCCATCCACAGGACACTTGGAATCAGACAGGAACTCATGACATGTAACCAAACGTAAAAATCGAAGAAATCCAGGCTAAAGAAATTATCAGTACCTTGATCCTGTAGCCCAGATTAATGATCCATTTTTGAAGAGAGCAGATGAGAATATTTGTGAAAGAAATGTTTCATGTCTCAAGTACTCATGCAAGAGCCCAAGCAGTTTGCAAGAACAAATGTAAGACTTTGGTTGGGAAAGGTGGATTTTGAGGAGATGCAAGACACAAGCCTACTCCTATCATTAGCACAGAAATGCCACAGCTTGCAGGGGCAGTCAGTACAAACCGCAACGAAACATGCCATGGGACTGAACAGCAAGGAATGTGTCTTAACAGGAGGGAAGGAAAACCCCTGGTAATCATGGCTGACACCAGGCTGTAAGGTTAACGGTAGGGTAGGAAGGTTAGTTAGATTGAGTTAGCTTACGTCAGAATGTTCAAAAGGAGAACTGGTGGATCACACCTCATACGAATGCCAAACCCCTTGCCTTACAGTTACCTAAAACTATGTTTGAAAGCGGTTCACTGTAAGCAATGTTTTGTTTATTCATCTTGCCACAGCAGGCTGCTGAATCAAGTCTTGATCAGGACAGACCAAAGAAGCACAAAAAGTGAATGAAAATAAACAAATAAAAAAACCAAAAATGAATACGAAATTAAGAAAATGCACCTAAGTGGAACCCATCACAAAAGCAATCCAATCGGATTTTTGCTCACGGGCTTTGAGTCCTAACCTGGCCTCTGGGACTTGAACAACCATGCATATATGTGCTGCGAGAAACAGCTAAATCAGCTGGCAGAAATGTATCAAGGGGGAATCCAAGTCGGTGGACATGAAAAATGAAGACCAAAGAAAATTTAATAAAAAAGCAGCAAAAATAAATGCTCCAATACTTATTAAAATTACCTTACCAATATTTTGCAAATGCGGACATTGTCAACATCAAATGTGGTCCTCTTGTCCTTGATGACATTAACTGGAAAAAAGATGGAAGGAGATCTCAGATATGATTATGGTTTGTGGCAATTGGTTGTCAAAATCAGAGAATACTCGTAGATAAGTTCTAAAACACTTGGGCCTGGGCCAACAACAACCATTCGCAATCAAGAAATGAAGCTTTGCAAGAAAATCTGACAACTAGTTATGCTCAAAAATGAAGGTTTGGACACTCCAAGAAAAAAAAAAACAATTCACAATTCTGTCACAATGAAGTAACAAAATCTGACCATAAAATGATTGGTATGAAAATTGGGATTCAAAACGTGAAGTTCTAACTTACTCCAGATCTAGGCTTGCAGGCAACTATTTTTGTAGAAAAAAATTCACCCAAAATCTGGAAGCTGCCTATGTTCAAAAATCAAGCTCCAAAAGATTTCAAAAATTCTGGCACAATTGTGTAAACAAAACTTGCATGAAACCTCTAAAGCTGGCAGAAACTGCTGGATTATCCCAGAGTTCACCTCACGCTCTCACAGCTATTGCAAGGACAAATAAATTGTCCAGATTTAGTAGGTATAATAATTCTGTGAATAGAGCAAGTTAATAAAAAGAATTCCAACATTAAATGGGTGACCAACCACAAGCCTTGACAACAAGTCTGGCAAGCAAGTCCAACTGATCCAGCTGTTTGCTCTGGAGTACAGCCTTCAATGCCTTTGCCACTTGCAGCTCATCGTGAACATCCTTGCACTCCTGGGTTGAAAGGGTTGGCAATATTTCCAAAGCTTTCTTCAGGGCAAGTTCATAGCCTTCGGCAACTTCGTTTGGAGTTAAACCCTGAAAAGGTGCCAGAGATGTGAATGCTGTAATGATGGCAACATGATCACATTACCATCTGACGTCTTTTTTTCAACATGATCACATTACCATTTGACGTCTTTTTTTCATTCGTGTTACTCCCGAAACGTTTTTCTTTTTAAAGTGTTATGCAAGTACTCGAATTCAGTTTTTGCAAAAATCCCGACAATCGCCATATTTCAAATGTATGGGCAATGTAATTCCATTGCCACTGTCCATGGTTCTGTTCTGTTCGAAGTCCACAACAGCACACGAAGAACAGCATAAGGCAGCATTGATTATTCAGAAATGTGGGATGTTGTGGCTTCTCAGGGATTCTGACACTTTGCTAAAACCAGGAATGCATTGAGTTGTCTGACTCACCAAAGTGAAAGAAAGGTACCTCATAATTAAAAGATCTAAATAAAACATCAACTGAACATGAGAGCAATGAACATCAATGAATGAAAACTACAGTAACAAAATATCTTTGAAATGTAACAATAACGAAAATAGAACACCAGTGAAATGCAACAAGAGCAATAAAATGTATGGCAACAAAAGAAATAAAACCAACAGTGGAACATCACCATGTGGCAACAACAGCAACTGAACAGCTGTTGCTGCATGACACAAAAGCAATAAAATGTTGTCAGAAAATAGGTACAAAGAAATGGACCAACCATTTTGATTAGTTCCTCAGCTCCCGACAGCAATGCTCCCGATAGAATGATGACAAAATTGGTTCCATCACCAACTTCCTGCTCCTGCATCTGTGATGCAAGCACCATCATACGAGCTGCTGGATGCTCAACCTGGATAACAATTTGCGAAGTAAAATATTAGTCTTTTGCACAAATCATGAAAACCTGCTTACTTCGGTTGAGTTCTGGAAAACAGGCAGACGACTCTAATGATGTGTCAAAATAGCAGTTCTTCAAATTTGCAGCAAGTTTCAGGCTGTTGCCGAAAATTAAGTTCCAATAAAATCTAGCTTGGAAAAAGTCTGCTCATTTTACGACTTTCAGTGAAGATTCGCTTGTAAAGTTGCACATGTGGGATACCGAGACAGAAAGAGAGGAAAGCAAATAAACTCTAACCTCAAGTTCTCGGATGATGGTTGCTGCATCATTCGTCACAAATATCTTATCAAGGTGGTTGACAATCAACTTGTTCATTCCGTTCGGTCCATACGTGGTGCGAAGGGTATCAGAAAATTCCTTACAGGCATGGATGTTTCTGATGACAGATTCTTCAAGGCCAGAGAAATGCTGGAATATAAAATACAAGCCATGCCAAAATTCTTCATACATGGGATCTCATTTTAGGCGCCATTTAGAATTTATGGCAACATGAATGAAGATGCATCAAGACCTGTTAAAATTAGATAGTCCCTGTACAAGGCAGACCTTTGAAATTTTTCCCATGTTCTACAAATTTTGGTGTACCCTGTGTGGCAAACAATGCAATGACCTGTATAAAGACACATGATTGCAAGGGGCTTTCTTCCACAGAGGCAAACAGATTCCCAAATGCTCAACCAAATCATCAAGTCTCCATTGAGTTTACTTTTTTTCTGGTCCCTGCAAAAGGAGCAGATTCAGAAAACACCTAGGCTCAGAGAGATGAGAAGCCATCAGAAATGCACAGAAAAGAGACCGTCCTTTACCAAACAGTGAAAAAAGCTGGCCGACAAGAAAAAAAAGAAATCACACAGAATGGGTTTAGTATCCTTTAGCCACTTACCTTTGAGCCTTCCTTCAACATCTGGGCAAATCCCGGAGCTTTCGGAACATGTAAAGCCATGGTTGCAAGGTTAGAAGATTACTGTTTCTGGTGCCAAATTAAAACTATTCAGCTGATAATAAACCAGAAAGTAAGTTAAAATGGAGCAGCCAAATTTTGCAACACTGGTTCAATTACTCCAAATGCGGAAAAATCTTCCCAGAAGAGCTACTTAGCAATGAAGGCAACAATTGCCCCATGAAAGACTCCATTACAGCATAAAAATCTTCACAGCACACTTCACAAGAACAAAACTTCTCAACATACACAACCAAAGTTTGACTGTCGACCAGGATTTGCTTGCTGTTATAAACAATCTATCACATTCCAAGTACGAATCGTTTCAACGCAAACAGACTTTTACACTGACTGATTGGGCACCACACTGCAGATGCTCTTTTTTCCTGTATGTTGTGGGGCCCTTCCATGTCCCAAAACATTCAGTTTTATGACAAGAGATGCAATAAGAGATAAACCATGCTGTATCCAGTAACTGTACGCCTACAAAACAAGTTTAATTAGATTGTTCAAACATCCAGGAAAATTTCAAATTTGTTTCTGTTAAAACACGAGTTCGTATTTGGCTTTTAAGGAAAATAAGTGTGCTGCCCAAAAAAGATTATTTCAACATCGAACACAAGTCTCGCACCGTAGAAAATTCTTGACAATTTTCACATATTAACCCCAATTTTCAATTTTCACATTTCACCTCATAACCCGCAAATGAAACCTTTGCGAGAATCATGGACATCTTGAAAGCCTGAAAATTGTGTTTCATTTCAAGTCTGATCATACCATGAATGTGCTTCATTTCAATTATGTATTTTCACAAGTCATAAAAATACTTTCGAGCGTATCTCTCAAGCCTAAAAAAGTACTTCATTCAAATGTGTCTTTCAAACCTGAAAGATATGCTTCCTTCAAGTGTGCCTTCCAAACCAGAAAAATCTGTTTCAACGTGTCTTTCAAACCTGAAAAAATGTGTTTTGTTTTAAATGTGTCTGTAAAACTTGAAAAATCTATTTCATTTCAAGTGTGACTGATAAATCTTGTTTCAAGTGTACCTCCCAAACCTGAAAAATGTGTTTCGCTTCTCATGTGCCCCTCAAAACTGAAATGTGTTTGGTTCCAACAGAGCAGCAATGCAAGTTACAATTTGATTTTTCATACAGTCGTGAGATATCTTTTTTTAGAGATGGCAGAGTAAAAACGATAAGAATGTTAACTTTTTGAATCCATGAATTTTTGACTTGAAAAAAAAAAACGAAATTGTCCACCAACGAAGAACATTGCTGGTGGACAGAATGGTAAACGAAAATCCCCTCAGAACAACTTCATTGGGGAAACACAGGGACTGTAAATGTTTTGCATGCCAAGGATTTTCAATGTCAAAAACTGCAATGCCAGAAAACATGGCCATGGTATTGTGTTCTCAACAAAGCACCAACATCCACATGACTTTTTTTTAAAATCGGCAGCAGAGTTCCACGAAACAATTTACGACGAGGAATGCTGCGTGCAAGAACACTTATGAAGCGAGCCTGCACAAAAATAATGCAATGACACAAGATCATGCCAATCGGCAGCATCATGCCCCCCTGATGTGAATCCAATAATTGTTTTGTTTTTTTTTTAACAAAATCAATGCTTCTCTCTGTTGCCATTTTCAAGTGTGAATGTAAAGGATGAACACGAGAATCATTGCTCGACGTTCATGTTGCCATAAAAATACAGAAGCACAAAACGGGAACGATCAGAACTGAAACACATTTTGATTGGTGCACGGACACATGTGGGCAATTACCACCCGTGGACATCAGAGGCTGAAATTGCAAGTCTTGCCTCAACAAGACCTGCCACTGATTTCCACTGAAATGACAGTGACGTATGAACGTAGTTCTAATAAAATTTCAAAAATGGAGATGTGACTTGCACTTCCGTGCAATACCTGCACCCATCAACTCATAAACAGCAATCAGAAGACTTTTATTCTGCCAGGTGGTGTGGCCCCATGTTTCATTCCAAATTGGTGGAAAACACCACTTTGGAAAGCGTGACCGTGACACAATCGGTGGGGAGCACAGATTGATGGAAGACGGTTTTCTGTGGGAAACAAACTTGCCAGATGTCAGATCTTATCGACTTTTATCAAAGCGATCGCTGGCAGCAATTGCACTCTCTGTCGGCTGTCTTGCTCATTCACCAGCAAATTCACCTTTCTTGCGACAACCACTGAACAGTTCAAACAACAAAAATGCAACAACAATGAATCTGTCTGCACCGGCAATGTTTAATTTCTCAAAATACCACCAGACAAATAATTTGCACAAGAGAAGAGATAAATGAGCAAAATCAAGCAAGCACTTCAAAATAACACTGAATACTTCTTTTCAATAAAAATATGCTCCTATAAAATTGGTTAATTAAATTTCAGAAACGTGAAAAAATAATCCCACCTTCATGTGAATGTGCTAATGAATTAATCAATTGTTTCACATTGACCAAGTGGGAAATTAAAATGTGTAAAACAGTATAAAAATTAATAATTTCAAGATAAATAAATTGGGTACACTAGATTATATTTAGAACTGGGAAACTATAATGTAAATGAGAAAGATCAATTGAAAAAGAGGCCAAAATTTAGGCCTTACAAATAATGATTATTTCCTAGTAAAAAGAGGGAACTGGGCAGGACATATACCACACTCCCGATATCATTGGAAGATTATGCATAACAGGCCATATTCCAAAAATTACCAAGGACCACTGCATTTATCATGTCCACTGCGCAAAACTAAAAACAAGTAGCTATTTGCTATGAACGAGACTCACATTCTTCAATCTGCAACAGATGGGTACCCGAAGGAGAGAGGGAATTCTGCAGATTTTTCCTGGATAAGTGCATGGAAAACATTTGTTTTCAATATGACATCCAGTTGTCAATCAAACCAAATGCTAGCAACTTTTGATTTTTCACACGATTCTTCGTATCAAGTTGTCACCATTATTTATTTTTACAATTTTTGAAAATGAAATTTCTGCAATTCATCACTGATTCTTTCAAAGTTTTTTCTTCATGATTCTATTGTCCTTCAAAAATTGAGACCAAAATGAGTTGTGGAAACTAGACCCCCTCTATTGGCCCATTCATGGTAAAAATGGGGGAGACCGCTTAAAATACACTCTCGCCAAAAAACTTCTAAATCCCTCTTCCGACCTGGATGCGATTTCTTGGGGTTACATTATGGGCAAAGAGCTCTAATTTGAACCTGTTTATTTTTAACAGAAGAGATAAGGCACTCATCCTCTTATGTCTTTGTCAATTTTTGCTTCGGAAACAAATTCCAATGCATTAAACTTTACCAGCATTAACAAAAAACAAAATTGTTGTCTCATTTGTATTTTGCTTACATTTCAGGCTTGCCAGCTCTATCACTCTGGTATGCAGCTGGCAAGAGACACTTTAAATTGCCAACAGCATTCTCCCCCAAGAGCCTTGTTGTTGCATATTTTATTGAATACTGAAAATAAAACGAACTACAAAAATAGATTCTTGATAAACATGACGGCCAAAATTTGCTCAGCCATAAACCAATTTCTTCCTTAAATCATGTCTACAAGGCCAGTCTTTGCAGTTTTTCATAGACCAAATGCCACAACACTAATCACATTCATGAACATTTGTTGTGATCATTCCAACTAACTCGAGATCATAAAATCACACAATACAACACCAATATTGGTGAGGACTCTCCTCACTAGCCCTGAATAGAATTTTCTATCTCTGTGTAGCTCTTCTGAATTGAGCCACTGGTCACTTGGAAAAAAGGAATGATGACGATGATAACAGACAAATCGTCGTCAAATTAAATTGAAATTCAAAGTTGCAATTTCGGCGTGCGTTCCACGAATGGGTAGTTCAGCAGAAGGCAATATGAAAGGAAATGCGGATAAAATTAGGTAATTCTCACGAATGGATCGGGCTTTTCCAATTGCTTTTCTGTCATTATACAGAGTCTGCCAAAAGAATTGGGACAACCCATGAATGAACCTTAAACTTTTTGCATTTTTTCATCTTATCATTCCTTACAATAATAATTCTATTGTGATGCATGTAATTCTCCTGGCAATCGAAGCACCCCGATATCGCACGAGTGAGGACTGTTTGATGCAGACCTGAACTGAACTTCATCGGGATTGTCTAGGACTTTTTTGTGAGCCTATGTATATTCCGGCTGGGAGTTATGCATTTTGAATTTGGGTACTTTCAGAATTTGGCTGAGCAGGTTTTGGCCAGCCTGTACTTGCTTCTAGCTGATGCATGCCGAAAATAACAGACTGCTTACCGGTGATGAAGTGGTAGTAAACAGGTGAAAATATGAGCACTTGCAGTTAAATGGTAATGCTATGAAGAACAAAATCAAAGTAGAAAAACCATCAACTGTGATCGACAAATGCAAAGTCCGAATCCCAAAACTGTCGAGGAACAATCACGAAATATACAAAAACAGGACGAGAAACAGCAGCTTAAAGACATGGCGGCACAGGTAGCCATCAATGAATGAGTCAAATTATTCTGTAAGAATTCTAAAAAAAATATGGAATACAAAATAAAGTAACATAATCAAGCAATGGAATTTTCTGTTGGACATGAAAAAATGGAAAAAGCAGGAATGTCAGTGTGACCGGTGTGGAAAAACGGGCAACAATCAAGGACACATGAGAGATGGAGAACTTAAAAGACCAACAGGCAGCACTGAAATATTATTTTTACAAAAAGGGAAGTCACCATGCCTGAAACTTATGCCATGCTAGAAAACGAGATGCTGTGAGTAAAAAAGCAAAATTCTGATGTTGACAAATCCACCATGCATTGGCAACAAAATCTTGAAGTTAGTGCATGGTTGCTTTGAGTTCGGACAATAATTGATAGTGAGCAACTGAATTTATTTATTTTTTTTCATATTCCAAAAAATGTTATGTTCCATGATGTTGTACAGTCACTCACATAAACAATTATAACTGCCATGATCCAATTCAGGTACTTGTATTAACCTCTACCGGGCAAGAGCACCATACGTTGGCACTCATATGGATGCACTGCACAGACCAGATGCATTGTTTATGCAGTGTCATCAAGACCAGAGCACCGTCATTGGCGCTCTGCTGTTCCAGACATAAAGACCAGAGATGCAGCAGAGGTAGAAAGTCTAGTACGAGCAGAGCGCCCTTGTGTCTGGTCTCTTAAGTGGAAAGCAGAGTGTTACATGTGGCATCCTGGACTTGGTGACAATGTAGCTGCTTTTAATTGGACTTAAAAAGGTTAAGGGAGTCATTATTGTTTCTGTGACTGTACCTTCCGTTAAAAGATCCAGGTTCCATGACATGAATTGTCAGCAATTTCCGGCAAAATTATAAGTTGTTTTCCTACTGGTGTCCATCATTTTTCCCAAGTCATCCACACCACCAACATCAGATGTTTAAAGTGGACAGTGAGTGGGTCAGCATGATCTCCGCCACACTATCCTGTCGGTTACATTCCCCATATTGCCACTCTCATATCACCTTCAGCTCAATAGCCAATCAGCAGATGGATACATCATTCGCAACAATGGAAAGGAAATAGCACTGAGTATGCACAGAAATAAAATTTTCACAACTTGATTCTCGCCACTAAATTGGCTCTTGAGGTGAAGCTGAGCGTGATGGGTTGACTGGCTCATTTTTAATTTGACTTAATTGTGTACCATTTCATAATGTGCAATGTTTGCCTTCCGCTTTTTCCTTTTGTTCTTGAACACTTTCAATGTAAGGGGAATAAACGAAAAACAAAATCTTCAAATGCATGGAAAATGAAAAGATCACACAGTAGTTTTGTAAATCAAAATAACCCAGTGGTACTTGCCCCGGAACATTTCCAGGAATAGGAGTGTTGCCTCTCACCCAATTTTCAAGAAAAATCACCATCAGCAGCATTCATGATGTAGGTGTGCACAAGCAAACCATCAGAAAATGCCTATTCATTCTCAAACCGAGCAATGGCAAATGTTTTTTCAGATTTAAAAGGCAATGTGTTGGGACAACAACCTTAAAGCCCTCAACGGCAAGGAAAAAATTAGTGGAAAGGAAGCTTGAGAACAAGTGCCACGCAAGCGGGAGAACGCATTTCATGGGCATGCGCTAATCAGCGTTGAAATTATACTCATATGGTAACAGAAAATAGGAAAAATTAGGCCACGATCAGATTCCTCTTCATGAACAGAACACCCGAAGCAAAATGGTGACGAGAACATACCAGATGTTTGACATCGGAAGCCAAAGGTGAAAATCCATTTTCCCAGCATCATCCTGGCACAAGCAACGCAAAGCACAACAACCACCTAGACGTCCAAAACGTTTTCGGCAACATTGTCTTGCATCAGAGTGACACCATCATCAAATGTGTATTTTGCACAGCAAGAAGATACCAGCGTGAGTAAAAAATCTTACACTCGTAACTCCTCTTGACACGTCTCACTCAAAACAGAGCTCTGACCAGAGTTTTATTCCTTTTTCCAGAATCCCGGAGCAACTCACATCTGCTTAAATTTCATTCAGTCTGGAGGCCAATGAAAAGGTTTCTGGACTTGGGCCTCTGTCTATGATGTGGCTTGGGTATTCTAGTAAGAAAATTAATAATTTCCAAGTAGCACATAAAAGTAAAAACTCAGTAGACAAATAACGACAGAGAACAATCGATATTTCCACAAATGCTCAAGTTGCTTATGGTGCAATGAGCAAAATATTGTCGCAAAAGTTCATGCATATCAAATAATCTACATCAAGAAAGCAATTCACAAAAGAATTCCATCAAAAAACACGACAGAAGCGCCAGCACAAAGAAGAAAAATGGCCAAATTGCCTTTTAACAACAGTTACACTTTCTAGGGGCATCCAGAATAAAATCCACCCAGCCCTAGGTTCTTTGCACTTTCTTTTCGAAACCAGTTTGAGATACGTGAAATACAGGTGGCCCAATCGATTGGGGGGGAGGATGTGCTCTTTGAAGCCCTTCAACCAGCTGCGAAAAAATTCTGTAAAATGATCGAGTACACTCAATCGGATTAACAAGAGCCGTCAAAATACATTTGTTCCTCTTTTTCAAAATTATAAGACTCATTCCCGTTGGCTTCAACTTCTATGCTTATTCATGCAATTTGCAACTACGTGTCACATTTGTAAAAAATCCGAGAAAAAAAATCATCACAGAGGGAACACTCTAAAAAAACTGGTTGCAAAGAAGCATGAAAAATCTTTTTTATTGTTGTAATTCTCACCTTCTTAAAATGATGAAATCCAGTTGGCATCAACTATACACATAATATTCACAGAGTCATTGGTAAAGCTAATTCCTTGACCTTGAATATCATCCCATAGGTTGGAATTCTTACACCCTTAACACGGTAAACCCCACATTTTCAGCTTCGGAACATAAAAAACCACGTCTCAATCGGCCAACTATGTCAGGAAAATTGCACAAAACGTGAAGGCAAACATGCCATAAAAAGGATCCAATTGATAACACGTAACCAGCACGCTGGGTCAACATATCGACACACCTCCTACATAATCCCCCCTTTCCTATCGATCGCAACTGCCAAACTCCCGAAACAAAAATCATGAAAATAATTTGCTTCACGGCTGACTTCAATGGATATTATCTCTCATTCTGGTTTTCAGGCCATCTCCTCCTATGCTCAACTCCCCTGCCACTCCCTTCATCCAAAGTAGCACTTATGATATATCAAACGATGCCGAGAAATATCTGCTGTAGGTTGGAAAATGAGCGAACAGGCTCCAATGATTGGTTCTCTAGAAATCCATTGATTTGTTTGACCGCCTACACAACCCACTTCTGGGCCCTTAACCAGGCAACTCACAACCGCCCATTTAGCAACACCCAATGTGCAATACACACAGGAGGACACATAGGTTTGGCTTTCATCCTGCGTTGAGAGATGCTCCTTCATTAGCTTCGACATGTAAGCAAAAGGGATTTGAAAAATTACCTAACCATGACGGAATTCATGGTCATCAGTAACATTGCATTTTAGCGCCATCCCCATGAATGATGACAGAATTCATGTCTTTCATGTCAAAAAGGTGAAACATGGATTTTGAATGTTTTCACCATGGGATGGGATTAACACAATCAGCCAAAACAGATGAGATTTAACATTCGGCTATGCAAAAAGATTTCATTATTTTTCATTCTTTCCACATTACCAACCAGAGGCGAACTAAGACTGGCCCCTGGAGGTGCATGCTTTAGTTCCCTTCCCAATTTTTTGTTTGCCCACTCGCAGCATCGCTATCCCATTGGATCTTCCTGCTGCCCGTTCCTCTCTGATCAAACTTACCTAACAATTCTTTCAAGGTTTTGCATAGAATAAAATAGACTGCACATTGTTGAAAGAACAGAAACAGAAAACAAGCCATTGGGAAAATTTCGCAGGTCCGAATTTGAAAACTTTTAACTGATGACAAAGAGTGCATTGGACAAGGCAGGTTGCTTGCTTTGGCTCAAGGAAGAGTGCCTAACACTGCCGTGACATTTATGCTGTTTTAATATGCAGTAAAATATTATCAAAAATGGGATTCACATCTTGCTTCTCATGTGATACCTGTGTGGCAGGGTGCACCACCCACTACAATGTCAACCTCCCTCGATTCTTCTGCATCCTTGGAAGTAGCATGCACCTCTAGGGTCCTTTTTCCTCCAAAGGAAAATGTGCATTCAAATTTCAAGAGATGAAGGACAGTCCGCATTCAAAAACTCTTGCCTATTTGGAAGTGTTGCACTATTGCTTAGGTGTTTACCGGGGAGACTGGATAATTTGAAATGGGCAGTCTGCTGCATTTCGGGCCTATCTCTAGTGTGATCAAAACATGAACTGGAGGTGCACTTTTGAGAGTGAAATTCTTCAATCTTGTTCAAAAGAAGACCAACATATTTATTTGACTCGATTCAGGATCCATAAAACTTTGCAAAAATCAAAAATGTGCAAGAGAAAAACAACGAACAAACAAACTGCAACGTCAAAGAAAGATTCAACAATAAACTGAAACCAACAATTTCGCCGGAATGAACTGGTGAAAGCAAAAATGTGAAAGACTAACAAACATTTTGAAAAAAAAAAAATGGAATGAAATGAAGTGGATAAATACGAGTGTATCTCGTATCTGCATCGGAAATGATTTCAGATTATTTATCTCAAGACAATAACCCATCCATCGGCCTTTTGAGAGGTATCACAATCTTACAAATCCGAAAATGTTGCACGACAACATGCACATTGGGCCACTGTCAGTCATCCTTTTGATCACAGGGGCCACAGATAAAGCATGATACCAACTACCATCTATCTCAAAGCATGGAATTCATGTAATGCAACAGGTATTTCATATTTTAGTAGCGATATCTGCAACATTTAGGTTCAAGCGTGGATTGTCTGTTCGTCATTCAAATAACGAAGGCAAAGGCAGCCACCTGTCGTGACTGACACTACACAAACACACATGAATTATGTGGAATAAATTTTGCAACCCAGATGCGAAAGAAGCAAGCAGCTATGCAGTTTGATAAGATGCACTGCCATTAAAGTCGGCAGTGCTTTACTGAAAAGTCAAACACACCCAAGAAGGATAAAATCTTCAGGAATGTAAAAAGTACCCCTTGCGACACACGTCTTGGAATAATCTAATAGAAGATGGGGTGGTCGATTTAATTGATAGTACCCGTAGGCCGATGGGCTAAAACAAAACTGTGTTAAAAATACATTCAGATAGCAACAGCAAATGAAAGACTGTCAGTTAGGCTAGAAAATCGTAAACACTTTTCACATTTTTTGACATTTTGATTGAAGGAATGTTGCTAGGGTCCAACATGGTTTTACAATTTGACCCAGATGATTGTATGACAAAACACATAAGAGCTGTGCGGGACAGCAAAGTTGGAATTTCAGTTGCGATTCTGACATGCAGAGATCCAAGGAAGGAGGTATGTAGCCAAATACATTCATAAAAGAACAAAAATGTCATGATAATGTGAACATCCAACACCAAAAACTAGGCACAATAACCAAATTCAAATGGGATAACTGGTAAAATGTTAAAGTCAGAACCAAAGCCAATAACTGAAAAGTAAATGGAATAAAATGTTAAAATTAATCAATAAATTAACAAAGTAAAAAAGTCTGTGCAAATTGGGTAGGTAATAAAAATAACCAAGCTAGCAATCATCAGCACGCTCGGTTCTTCTTTCGTCGTGGTGGAGACAAAGCCACAGCGTCTAGGCCGAGCTTATTGGTTCCCAAGATCTGTTTGCTTGCCTCCTGCTCGTCATGCAGCTGCTGAAGCCGTTTTCTCAGCTGCCGCTCCTGGAGAAGGCGTCGTAGGCAGAGCAACGTATTCACGCTGGCGCCACTTCCTCGACGAACGTTTTTCGGCATCGACAAATCCATATCGTTCTGGAATTACAAATCAGTGTGAATATCACAGAAATAAGAACTCAACCAGTTTTCCAAATGGTACCGAAGCTATGATGAAGATGGCTTGCTCCCTTCTGCACAAAAAGCGAAAAAACTATGATCTCCACATCTAAAAAGTGTTCTTAATGGCGACACAGATCCTTCTTGACCATCTAGAGAAGTGAGTTGAGACACTTCAAAAGGGAGCCTTAAAGCCTAAAAAAGGCTAGCCATAATGATCAACCCAAAGCCAGGGTCCCATAAAATCTGTCACACAGATAACAACAATAAATGTTGAACAGAGGTCAGATATATCAAAAAATAAATTCTTTGACAGAATGAAAGGAAATGAGCGAACTTTCGGAAAAGAAGCAGACAAAAGCAAAAGAGAAAAGGGCAAATATAATTTCGTAACAAATTGTAGATCTGCACATGAGGTAATTTAAAACACTGCTTACATTTGAAGTTGGTAGGAATCAGTGTGAAATATTATTCCAAGGAAGGATCAATGAAGAAGTAAACTTGTAAAACGTAGCTATCCAGAGGAAATTTTTCAGTTGAAAACGAAAGAGGTGGAGTGAGAGAAAGTTGTGAACAACAAACAGCAGCAAAATTGAAAGTGCAGTTGATTTCCAGCAAAGCAGAGATCATGCAACGTGCAAAAATGCAGATATAGCCTAATGCGCATTAGCAAATTTTGCAGAGTCATTCACAAGTCTGAATTATGAATTAGGCTTGTTACCTAACAGCACTTGCATTGACTTTATGTCAAAATTCTAAGAAATACTGAATGACAAAAAACTAACAGCTCTGGGCCATTAATGAATTTGGTGTGCAGCCTGAATTCCAAGCAATAATTCTGCATGAATCCAAGCATATTTACTTCAGCTGAGCAGCCAAAGGCAAGCAGTGTGGTGTGGGTGGACAGGCAGACAAGGTAAGCTCACATAGAAAATTTTGTTTCAGCAGGCTATTTTAAGAACTAAGCAGTGGCGCGGCGTCAGGGGAGACAAGGGAGACAGTGTCTCCCCTTAAAAATAGGGAAAACACTTCCCTGCAAAAATGGGAAAACTGCCATTTAGTGGACAACAGTCTGCTTGTGTCAAATAACAAAGTGCTTGCCTTTGGGAAACAGCCTTGACTTTGGGAAACACTCAGATACTTTTTGCATCATGACAAAACAA
Organism: Sinentomon sp. SZTP_YWyxl; assembly: GCA_030068105.1. Classification (NCBI taxonomy): domain Eukaryota; kingdom Metazoa; phylum Arthropoda; class Protura; order Sinentomata; family Sinentomidae; genus Sinentomon; species Sinentomon sp. SZTP_YWyxl. The sequence continues at coordinate 31,707 of JASGXE010005018.1, read as the reverse complement.
CGCATTCATGCTCACATCCATGCCTCTCTGTTTCAATGGTTGCGGCTTTGCAGGCTGAACCACCTGACGACCAACCAACAGCTGCGATCGCGCTCTTCTCTGCACACTCATTCCCATCCCATCTGCTGAATGCCAGGAGACACATTCAAATCTGTCTCCGGAAAAAGCGGACCCTACCTCGCCTCTCAATGCTCAACCAACCCAGCCACTGCCTGCATTGTGGGTGAAAACGCGGAGTGAAAAAGCCGCCCTGGGAGACGTTTCTGAATCTGTCTCCGCCAGCAAAGGAACAGCGAAGAGGGAGCAAAAAGACAAGAGTCTCACCGCAGCGCCTTTTTCTCACCCACACCACAAGCTGAATGGAACAAGAATAAATGCATTGAGGGGAACAAGGCAACATTGTTGATGGCTCTCTGAGTGTGTGATTGAAGATTAAGATGTTGCATGCATTTGAATGATGGTGAGGTGGCACTGGTGTGGCATCGGAATTCACTTGATGGCTGCATTTTTTGATGCAGAAAGAGCATCCGTGGAAATGGAACGAAACAGACATGGCAGTGTTCTTGTTCTTCATCATTTTGCAATGTTTCAAGTGGGCTTGCGCATATTCTCGCACGTTTTGAAACATATGTTACACATGTGCTTGGCCGGCCCGGCAAAATTCGTTGTTTTCAACCTTGTGAAAATGTCTCCCTTGTAATTTTGATCACGGCGCGCCACTGGAACTAAGGTGAAATTTATAGCAATGTGCATGTAAAAAATTCAGGATTGGCATTTGGAAGCATCAGCAACAACCAACCCTTTTTGAACTTAACAGATCATCTACACTTTCTGTTTCAAAGCTAAGTTTCACGAAATACGGTTGCATAATTTTGTTGCTGCAGTCTGAAAAATTTTGGCACTCACAAAAGCAATGGAAATTTGCAGACTAGCGTTGGGAAGAACATAATATATCCCAGTTTTGGACATGTTTCAGCTGAGTTGAACGGTGAACTGGGGGGAAGGTCAATTTTGCATTTCATTTCTTTGATTGAATGAAAAAATAGAACTTCGTCAAGGTCAACTGGATTAATCCTGGAGCAATTTGCATCAAAAGTAGGTTGGTTGACCAACCTAAATAATCAACAATTCTGAGTCTGGCAACCAAAAGAGCAACATTTTTTTCCGTAAGTATGCCAATTTTTACCTTTCTAGCATGAGGGAGTGCTGAGAAAAAGCAATTGAAAGTTTGAAAAATGTCAAGACAGTGAAAGCGACAAAAAAGCACATTGAATTTTGTGGATTATCCGAAGTTTTGAAAAACACACTATCGCTTGAAAAATGTGTCGCACGGGAATCGCGATAGCTCCTCAACCAATAAAGCCACAGTGATGGCAATTATCTCATTGGAATCAGAAATGTTTGGTTACATCAAAAAATCTTCAGTCCAAAATAAAGTTTTTTTTCATGTTCCTGGCCCCTCCCTACTTTGTTCTATGTTCTGTGACGTCCAAATTTTCACAAAACACCTCAATCCAATCCAAATAGTCAGGTGAATACAAATAAAAAAAAGAACAAGCAAGACAACAACTATTTTGAGTATTGTTGCTCAATCTCAAACGGTCTGATTTTCTGCAAAACGGGAATTTGAGAGCACTTCAAACGCACTTGCGGCTCTTCCATTCTGGCACATCTTCTGCAACTTCATTTTTCCAACAGCAAAGGAAGGCATCTCACACACATCAGATACATGGTGTACCTAATTCAACATTGGTTCAGTTCCGGATATTTGAGGTACATCTGGAAAGTTGAACAGGATCCCTCAGCACCCCCGAGAAAAGAAAACAGTCTCCGAATCGATGCTGCAGGCATGGAAGGCTTGGTGGCACATGCTCGAAATGACAGGGGTGCCAATATCACATGGGTGCATCACATCTTGTCATGACAAAAATTGCAACGCATGACCATCAGTTAAGCATCATGGGACACACTACATTTGTTCACAGCAGGCCAGTTTTGCAAGGACAATAAATAACAACAAAAATGGTATGGTTGTTCAAATTTTCAATAAATAAATTATCGATATAAATAAATGGACAATAAAATTACCTGTGGTTTCAGCAGAATCCACTGAATGTTGATGCCAAAAGAATCATTTGAGGAATGTATCAGAAAGTGGGAGCAAATAATCATTTTTTAAATTGAAAGTGTTCAGTTTGCAAATTAGACAGTTTCATGCACCTGAAAACATGTTTCGCAATGTTTGAAAATTACACATTTATCAAAAAATTGTCGATTTTACTATCAATGATGATAGTAAATGTCAATCACCAACCATTCGAAAAGCATTTGGAGAGAGCCATTTTGTGCCATGCATACAGGGTGTGAAATAAAATGCTACTTGGCACATGCTACGAGTACATGCAAATGTGGAATGCATGTGTTCAGAAGGAAGGGGATAATGTTGAAAAATAATGGGAAAGTCCTGGAACAACCCCTGATGTGCAGATTGAATGGACTTTCCGGATGCACCTCCCGAATACCAGCAATTTTTGACACACCCCCGTAGGACCACCTGGAAGTTGCATTTTTCTATTGGAAAAGTTCTTAGTTTTGTGTCCCAAAATGTTACGTTGAAATTTCCAGAAAATTGCTCGCTTTTCCACCAATATTGCATTAAAACTAATTTTGTTCTCTCAAACAGCACACCTTTGCAACAAAACTTATGCTGTGCTCAGGGACTTCCGCATCTCGCATTCTGGTTTTAGACTAACCCATTTAGACAATTTTGCTGCATCTTCCTCGGTATTTTATTTTTTTTTTTTTTTTTGCTTTTCCTGTCAATCTGTGTTTGTCTCTCAAAAATGTTGTGAAATGCGACTGCAATTTTCTTGCCCCTTTCGTTGAACCTCAGTTTCTGATCCTGGTCAACAAAAACAAACTCAAACACAGCCCCTGATCCATCTGCAGCTGATGCACAGCACCAAGAAGATCTGGTTGCTGTCAACAAGAGTTCCAAGTTGGCAAATCATCAGCAACTTCTTTAGCCTATTTAGTCTGCTTTTTATGAAACAAGACTTAGCATCCCATTCAAAAGGCACACCTTGAATGCGGGCGCGGCTTGTGAATAAAAGGCTGTCATCGGAAACAGATGGCAATGGTTTTTCTCGTGGCCAAACAAAATATCCAGACGTTGCAGAACAGGAATTGGGAATATTGGAATCTGGTGCGGAAGTTGCAGAGAAGAACGGATGTTGTATTATGATATGGTAGCGCAAGTGCTTTGTTAGCACAAGTGAACTGTGAAATGCAAACAATTTGTCTGGAAAATGGTGCTTGAAATTGCATTACAGAGTCCCTTGAAGTTTCAAACGAGACATTATGGAGGCCAAAACTTCCATAAATATTTCAACACAAATGAAACATTACATGCAAATGTTATTTCAATAGTTTTTTTAACCTGTGTTGTTGCATCCGGAGAAAATAGCTGGGTTTCTGAGGTCACCCTATGAAGGAAGCCATCAGATCCTGTGGTAAATAGACGGGAGTCACTTCTTGTGCGAAGAAGTTGAGAGTAGTTGTCAAAAATGAACTCTCCACCACCAGCCTTGGACGAAGCATGCACATTGTTCAATTGCTCCCGCAGGTGGCTCTCGGGAATCTCTTCAGAACGAGTCCTCCGAAGGGTTCGGTGGTGGCCCTCGGAATATTTTAGCACATTTTCACAGGATTTTTTCAGCTTCGAAAAGTCTCCCGCACAGCTTAACGGGGCACGGTCCGCATCTCCCGCGATCGTTTTGAGAGAAACTGGCCCCTTCAATATTCGCAGATCCAATGGCGATATTGTGTCTGCAGCACGTAGCACATTTACAGTCAGCTGATTATCAGAAGCCGGCGGTTTGTCAGGGCCACCAACTGAACTTTTGACATCGGCAGAAAGCATATCAAAAATCCTAGGCCTGGATTTATAAGGCTGTTGGTAATAAAAAAAGCAAATTAGAAAACTGATGCTTGGTAAAGCAAAAATCAATAAAACGAAAACTGTCTGAAAACCGAGAGCAGATTTAATCAAAGGAATATAATTTTAAGTTCATGAAAAACTCCCATGAACTTCCCAGGAAACGACAGAGAGTAAAAATGCATGTTGAAACTAAGCAACAGCCACACAACCCCAATGAAAGCACCCTCATTTAGAGAGGGTGCTTTCTGAAGAGGAATTTTTCATGTTCGAAAGCCATGGAATGATGACACCGCCAGTACAGTTAAGGAGAAAGCCCCTTGGGTCTAATGTGCTACCTAGCAATGCAAAACTGCCCAGCATGGATTAAATAACAGTCTTTTTAATAAAATCTTTCCAATTTTCATTTTCCTTACCAACATTCTGATCAAATTGCTTGAAGGAGGCAATCAAGAGTAAGATTCTTTGGTGCACCAAAATGGATGATGAGACAACTACAGATTTAGATATACTGCTGAAATTCAAATTTGCTGTAATCCTTGGCTTCATTTACAGAATTCTGAATGCTCCCTTTTGCTCTTCAAACGAAACTCCACAGGAGGAGAAACACAACCGGGCTTAGAGAAAGGCAAAAGAGCACCACCAAATGAGGATTTGGAATCGGATTCGATTGCATTCCCTCAGATTGACTTCATTGGGAAAAGTCGGCTGGGAAAGGACAAAAGAATTCAGAAACATCTGTTGTGTCCATGGGTCGGTAAATCAATTTTGGGATTTGGTCCAGTGCTTGGCTGTCTCACCACCCGATTAACTCATAAGGTTCTGACGGTCAGTCTGACCACTGTTTTTGCTCACATTCCATTGGAACCCTGAAGTGGCCTCTTCGATACTTTCGTACAGGCATTTAAAGATGTTACGTTTTGCACTGAGCCACAAACGCAAGGTTGTTCCGAAACAGGGTCCATCATCACACATAAAGACAAGAATCTGATGACATGCATTGCGTCACTTTTTCAAAAATTCGAGAGAACATGGCATGAATGCAATTTTTCCAGGCCAAATGCCTTTCAAAAATTAAAAATTCAGCGGATAAAAGTAAACCCTCTTCATGTGATCCCAGTTTTTCAGACACTGACATGAGATGGCTGTAGGTAAATCTGCAAGGATTTTTATGAAAAAATGTATTTTTGTTGATTTTTGGAACAATCTACACTCAATTGAGATTGTTCCGTTTCAGTTTTTGGGGCCAACTACCAAAATTCACTTACCTACCTGTGTACCTTCGATTTTGAGTGGAACATTTAGCATGTCAAACAAGGTCAACAAACACATGAGGTTGTTTCACAATGGCCTGTAAGCCCAGGAAAAATGACTGAAATGAACTCTGCTTTCAATGGGCTTGGGTGATGAATTCAAAGAACTGCAATTTTGCGCAGAAAGAATAATTTTCAATGAAAATAAGGTGCTCACCAGCCAGGTCATCATAATTTATCCGCAGGAGTTCAATGCGACTTTCTCACTCCAGACAAATTTTGCTCCGATTTTTTTGCAACGGAAATTCAGAAGGTATTTTCCCTCACATCTCAATAATTTTTGAGCTCTAGGCCAAGTTGCTTTGCACAATATACATCTTGCAAAAAAGTTACTTTGCGCAACACATCCTCGCAAAGGTAGAGTGATTGTTCTGGAATGTGATGTTAAATAACTCGCGCAATCATTGAGCGAAACAATAAGTTGTATTGCCAGCACATTCACACTGCTGATGTTTGCCCCCGACTCGTTTGCTCAACACTGTTTTTCTACTGCATCTCTGGCACCGTTTAATTGAGTGTTTGTTTGTTCTGCACCATTTTAAAATCCAAAACAAAAACAATAGTTTTAGCTCTAGCCTAGTCACTTCTACACTACTACTGCACAAGAAGCAACGAACACCCCTTGCATTTATTGATATTTTCTTCCCGTTGGCCAGATTTTATTGGAGAACTAGCATTTACGAGAGATCTGTCATTTATCACATTTCTACCTGTAGAATTTTTGTCATTCCACGTGTTTCATGCAGGGTGCTTCAAAAATCATAGCCAGCATGCAACGTAGGGTTGCTGACTCAGTTATTTTTCTTTCCTGTGCATGTGATGCCTGATGGGTGTAAGAGAATAGGCAAACCTAAAATACTTCAGATGCCATTTTCAAACTAACAAAATGCACCCATAAAGCAACCATTAACCTCTTCCAGTCCAGAGCACCATATGTTAGCACTCAAATGGATGCACTGCACAAACCAGATGAATTAATTATTAATGAAGTGGCACCAAGACCAGAGTGCCACTATTGGCGCCATGCTGTTCCAGACATAAAGCCAGACATGAAGCAGAGGAGGAGAAAAGCACCCTACGAAGGGTGCCCAATAAATAATGAGAATTGCACCTACATTTGAATTTGAAATGAATTTTTCCACTTTGGCGTTAACTTTTAATTCATTTTAAGGTGCTTGGGTGATTTTTAGAAAACGCCCTCCACATTTTGATTTTATGGTCACTTCAAAAAGCATCAAGCAGATGCAATGCAGCCGATTTGACAGTTGTTGTGAAAAGATGGCAAACAAGAAGTTTCTCCACACCAAGGTTTTGAGACACAAGTACCGGCACCCAAATGAGTAACTTTTGCTACACACTTAACCCATACGGAATCTGCATAGTTGCCGCAAGAACATAATTTTGGTGCTCCAGTGCTAGTTTGGTGTTGCGGAACAAGTCTTTTCTCAGTTCCATGCACCTGGAAATATGAGTTCCATGCACCTGGATAATTGATTCTTACACCCATATCCCTCATGTTTTTAAAATTGCCATGGAATGCGAATTCTGTATCGGAAAAGCCTCAAATTCACCAAAACACCTTAAAGCGAATCAAAGTTTGACGCCAACGGCCAAAGTGGAAAAAGTCATTTCAAATGTAAATTTTGGTGCAATTCTAATTATTCACTGGGCGCCCCGCATATGTGGCGCTCTGGAAAAGTCCAGGTCACACACTTGTGCTTGGTCATGTGAAGTGGAAAGCAGAGCGCCCTGGACTTGGTGATAAAGCAGCCGCTTTTAATTGGACTTTGTTATTTTCATAAAACAAATCCACATTCAATTGAGGGGGAACCACCCTTCGTAATGGGATATTTTGGCTTTCGGGTTAAAAAAACCAAACCACTTACTATTATTGAAATTTGAACCGGAAGTGACTAACATATCACTCTACACTTCTGCCAATGGAAAATTGGACAGGTCAATTTTGTCAAAGGTTTTTCGAATATGCTTGGCTTCAATGAACCTTTTCTCAAGAACCAAATCAGTTACCGTGGGGAGATTTGATCGAGGCATAATTTATGCTGTGACATAAATTGTGTCCCTGCCTTTGTCTAAAACACTGAAATTTCCAGAAAAATATTTCTAACAATGTTTAACGTTGTTTGCAAATTGATAAAGAATTTGTGCAGTCCAAGTTGAGCTTGACGTCCCAAAAAGATTTTTAAAGCGTGACATATTTTTGCGAGTTGCCTCCTCCTCATGTAACAAATAAAAAAAAATCCTGGCAGCTCCAGGATAGTAGTCATATCAGACCCGCAAACATTTATCGGGAGTAGTGTATTCTGTATGGTCTCCATATTATTGTTTATTCTGTATTGACGACGTATCAAATGGCATGCTAAAAAACGCTCGAAAAACCAAATTATTTGCTGCACATTCATGGAGGTTTTCCGTCGGAATGATCTGAAACTCCGAGCAGGTTTCAACAATCCAAAAATGCTTCAGACAGCAGACGCGCACGCTTGGTCTCATGCATCTGGTAGAAACCGATCAGCGCTTATTCTGCCAACAGCACAGCACGCGTGTTTGTAGTGTGCCACACTCGGCATATACTTCAGCACTTGTTACCACCTGCGATTTAGTGGGAAAAAGTCAATGTAGTGTATGAATGGCATCATTGCTGGATTTATGAAACAACGAAAAGGACTGTTGGAATGCAACAATTCATGGAATTATTCCCAGAAGAAATACACAGAATAAGCCATAAAATTTTAATGAGAATTTAGAAACATCTAAAACAACCAACCCCAAGCCAGGCACTGCCTGCATGAAGGCTGAACAATCATTACTTTCTTTAGGCCATCACTTAAGGGAGGGGTGGGGTCAAAATATAATATACATATTTCCGCATTTCTTGACCAATTTTATTCAAATTTCCAATTTTATACACAATTATTATGACCCAATGAAAGTGTTTCCTTACAAAATTATGACTTGGTGATATGGCCAAAAAGATCCAGTGATAAAATTGAGGGGGTACGTGGTGGTACTGAGTACCACTACTTTTTTTTTGTAGGGGCTCAGCGTACCACCTGAAAAGCACCAATTACAAAGTGCCTCTAAACAAGAGAACCACGACGTCTCATTATTTCACAATTTAATCCCCGAAAAGATCACCCAACTTTAGCGCAGATTTCTTTCTGGCGAACAATTTAAGATTCTTGTCCCACTCTGCATCAAAGTATGACAAATTCATTCCCTCTTTGGCTGGCAAAACCCATTTTTAGATTTAACACAAGATACCAGACACCAGAAAGTTCATTTCAGTCATATGCTGTCAGTAAGTCAATTTTCAACAAAGAACTCAAAATTTGTTGGAGTGAAAATTCAAAATCCTGTTTCTGTCAGCTAAAAGAGCAGCATAATTTTAGTAAGGGTGCCAATTTTTACCTTTCTAGCATAAAGGACTGCTGAGAAAAAAACAATCAAAAGTTCAAAAAATGCCAAAAAACTGAGGCGGTAAAATGCACCTTGAATTTTGTGAATTTTTTCGAAGTATTTAAGAAATTGCTGTTGCGCAAAGAAGTGTTGCACTAGAATCGGGATTGCTCGACAGCCAATAAAACAATAGCAATGGCAATTATATCATTGGAATCAGCAAAAATGGACAATATGGAGATGGGAAAAATTACATAATCTTGGTAAATTATGTTTCTTCATTTTTATGATGCCCACCCCTCAACAAAAATAAATTTCAGTTAACAAAAGGCTAATTGTCCACAAAAAATGCATGAACATTCTGAAAATAGATTTGCAACACTAACAAACCCCAGCAAAGGATGACAGTCAAACAAACCACCCAGAGAGATTGAGCATAGCCAAAAATAAAGTAGCACTTCTATAAAATTAAAAAAAAAACACTAAAATCACATCGTTCCGTCAAAGCATTCCTTAACAGCATATTGGCAACAAATTAGTAATGATTTCCAAAAAACAATAATCACCAGGTGCTAAAGTGGAAATGAGAAATTGGATCCTGCTAAGGAGATGGGGGTGCGCTCTGTGGAAGGGGCCTAACAAGAAGTTGGAAAACTTTAACTGAAAGTGGATGATAGGCAAGGTGAAATGAACACATGGTCGTGCACACACAAACAGAATGCCAAAAAACTAACACCCAGCCAATAACATCAGCAAATAACATTCTCAACATGTTTTGATGTAGGCACTGAGATACAATCCGAACTGCCACCAATCAGACCCAATCCTTTGGATTACGAAGAACTTCCAGCAATTCCTCTTCTTTGGAGTCCTTATCAGGTACATGCATGTACTCCCATCTCTGAAGGGAAGAAAATATGGGACAAAAAGTGTGAAAAAACAGTAACAGCTTTCGCCACACATGAATCCTGGCAATTTTTAAACTTCTGGGGTTCCTAAATGCGATGCACAGCCGAAAATGCAAATTCACTGAAGTCAAAAATATCGTACACATTCCAGTTATGCTCCCCAGCAGCAACAATGATAACAGAAAGGCAAACCCTCGGAGGACAAGGGGGTCCTGGATGGAGGGAGAGGTCAGAAAATGTGCATTTTGTTTGCATTTTCAGTGAGCCATTTTTTGTTTAAATTTAAAGCATCAAATCATGCAGAGTTGAGAAATTCGGTGCTGCAATTATGCCTTCAACAAAAGCTGCCTCTGTCGCAAAATTTATCAGATGTGGAGAAATTTGTCAGGTCCCCCTGAATACACCATCGGTGGGTCACCCAGCACGAACCATCCTTCCTCAAGTGGGCAACACAAAAATTTGCAGCATGTGTCGTTAGTGGTGTCCATTTGTCACGAACACCAATTTTAAAAGTGAAAAATGAATTTATGTACCATGCACTTTAACCGAAATGATCTGAAGACATTCAAAACAATGAAAATAAGTAGGTACCTACCTATAGCCAGAAAGACCAACGGCACAAATTCCCCATTGCCACTCAAACTCATCTTTAATATTCGCCTAGGTATTTTAGAGGATGGATTTCCGTCGTAAAAATTTCATTTCTCTGTCAAGATCACTTCTTTTGCATTGTTGAACAGGATGCATTCATATTCTGAATTAGCTGCTGAGTCAAAGCTGAGCTGAGTGTGAATGACAATGTGGAATACCTACATCTACCTATAAATTTTCATCAGAATATGGGGAGGCACAAACAACATCACAAGAGTCAGAAATACTGGAATAGGACCTAGTGCAAAAAAAGACAAATAATACTTGGCCAAATAACAATTGGGCCAATCAATTCATAACTTAAAAGGACAAAACTATTGTTGACAATCTAAATCTGAACACCACCCTCGTACCACATAGGCTAAGCATAGATTGATTGAATGAGGAATTGGTAAGGAAAATAGTTTAACTCACAGCAACTAAAGGGAGCGACACAAATATACTCTCTATTCTTGCTTCAGGCGTCATCAATCCAAATTTCGTCCCCCGATCATAAACAAGATTGAATTCGACATAACGACCACGGCGTAGAAGCTGCCACTGTCGTTCGGCATAGCCATAATGATCATTCTTGTGACACTGTACTAAAATATGGAACAGAATAGTATCCCATTGTGTGAATGATAGTAGCAAAAGCAGATACAAGAATGTGCACTAGAACGATGTTCTTGACTGGGTCGGTCCATTTGATGAAAATAAATGCTGGAAGTGATGTCGATACAAATAAATTTCACAACAACTAATTCACAACTATGCGAGGATATTCCACTAATTCACAATTTCAAATGCTGGAAGTGATGTCGATACAAATCAATTTCACAACAACTGTGCGAGGATATTCCACTGCCACAGATCACATGACGCTCCCAGAATTCTCCAGGAAACATTCAGTGTTGATTTGTGCATTTTTGATAATGTTTGGAAAGGGAAACGGAAGAAGAATTTCGGCAACTTGAAAGTTTGGTCCAGGAGATTTGGACATCATTTTACAAATTGTCAGCAATCAAATTGTGAGTAGGTACCTACAGTAAGACCATGACTGTTTGCAAGCATTTAATGGTTGAAAAACTCTGTGAGCAAGAATAATCAAGTGATACATGAGCTGAAGCTTGCACCTTTAAGAACTATCAGCATGTGATGTCGCAACACAAATGTTAGGGCTTGACCGATTCCGATCCCGATTCCGATTATTGACCGATTTAACCTGTAAATACAGGTTCAGGTTATATCTGTATTAACAAAGAAAATCGGAATAAAAGATCGGTATTTTTGTATTTTCAATTCTTGCACTTTTTTGAGCGCGCACCTTCCTTTTATGTGGCTCTGGAACAAGCAAACGACCACCCACTGGGTGCGTTGACAGCATGGGCGTCCTTGTCTTTTCATTGCACCCAAACAGGCAGCAGCCCCTCCGCAAAACAAGACATGCGCTTTGTCTGGCGCCTCAGCCACCAGCGCTGCACAGCTGCCACGCTTTGAAAAGGCTGCTGATGATTCATGCCTGTGCGCGCGCTTGCAATGCACACACATTCTGTGTGTGCGCTTGCCTGTGGGCCCATTTTTCATACTGTCTTCAGATTTTGCGCCAGTTGGATTTGCACATGATGATGATGATGATAAGACCAATTTTAATTCCCTCGAGTGCCACTGTGAACAAAATGTGCGCACTGCGCGCATTCGTTTGTTGAAAAGGGGATGCTGCAAAAAGGACACAGGTCAATGACTCTTTAATCTTTCCATGAAATAAAATCAATCGAAAAAGGAAGAACAATTTGGACTGGTCTACAGGGTGTTTTGGAAGTCTGCAGGCTTCCCATTACCACTTCTGGTCTTTTCAAATTCTGCAGCCAACAAAGAATCTGCATTGGTCTTTCGTTTCTTTAAAAAACGTGCTTACATTTGTCAAAACATTTTCACATACATGTGAGTGTGTAACAAACCTTTTCTTGCACTGATGTAATCTTGGCATCTGAGATATGAACATGAAATTTGGCGCCTGATTTTTTTTTTTTTTTTTTTATGATAAAATGCACCGGAAGTGGATACAAATTATCCGAAACCTGGAAAAAAAGTGTAAAAGGAGTTGGGGGAACAATGTGGTATTTTCTGTTGAATGATTTCTGGACACCCTGTACTTCCAAGAACACACATTTTCAAAACGCAAACAGATGGTCAGGGCCTATCGGATGGTGATCTGCGCCTTGCGGAAAATGAGAAGAGAAAAAGGCTTCAGATGATAACATAAATATTGTCATTTTTGTGTTTTGATTTGGGAAAAAAGTGAATGCATGAGGGGAAGACAATGCTCAAAGGCCAACTCACATTGGTAAACAATGTTGCTTGCCTGACTTTGTCTTTGTCATGCTGAGCGGACCTCACAATGCAAACAATTGGGTGCCAGTGATTGATCACCTGAGCGGACCTCACAATGCAAACAATTGGGTGCCAGTGATTGATCACCTGAGCGGACCTCACAATGCAAACAATTGGGTGCCAGTGATTGATCACCTGAGCGGACCTCACAATGCAAACAATTGGGTGCCAGTGATTGATCACAAGTGTTGAATAAATGAAAAGGAAATCTGGGGGTGGGTCCTCAATTACGCACATGCACAGAAAGAAGCATTCAGTTAGGCCATTGAACACTCTATACATGGGCACAACTGAAGAAAGACCTGCGTGAAGACAACAAGAGAGGAGTCAAAGTGCATGCCAACCGTTCGGTTCGCATAATGGTCAATTCACAAAGGTCATTTATTCACATTGGTGTAAAATTGACAATCATTATTGCACTCAATGGCGCCAGAGTCGGGGGCCCCTTCCTGGAAAAAACCAGAAGAGGGACTGCCCCTCCGAAAACTTAGTTGCTGCCACCCCTGTGTGCAATCTGGACAGGCCAAATTGCAATTGACATGTATTTCATTTAATTTAGCGCAAATCAGAAAGACAATGAGGGACAACACAGGCACAAACATTGATTCACTGCCGATAGGTACATGGCGAAAATTTTCATCAAACAACATTGTTGCCAAATGTAAAGTGGCCATGCTTGCCACCCTGACCAATGGCATGCGGTCCGTGCTCTTTCTTGACATAAAACATATCTACAGGCGCACAGATTGGGATAATTTGGACGAAAAAAAAGAGTTTTGTTTTGAGGCACTGACCTGTTAATGCCTTTATGATGTTGCAATGTCAATGCGCAATTTGGCTTTCATTTGAAAAAAAGTCAAATGAGAATTTGCAGCAGCTAAAGATCACTCTTGTGGCGGCTGGGCTGTTCTGTTCCCTTCGAAAGAACATTTTGTGGGCACTGCAATGCAAAAATCCCCATAGAAACGTCCGTGTCAATTACTTTTAGTTTGTCACTCACAGGCTTGTACTTGCCCCCATCAATTGGTTTTATCTCTTGGTTGTGCCGAATTTATTGGAAATGCAATTGTTGCAATTTCTTCTTCTTTGGGTCTTATGGACAGATAGCCTGAGGCTGGTGGTCCGACCGTTTGTGTTTTGTTGTGTCGTCAGCCATGGTCCCGGCGAGGTACTGGCAGATGTCACCTGAGAGTAGCTGCTCCAGCACCCACCGCTCCAGGCACCCAATCAAGGGTCCCGGCGAGGTACCGGCATACTCCCGAGGGCAATTGCAACAGCACCCACCGCTCCAGGTCCCAAGACCTCAGTCACAACTGCCGATACTGCCGGTATTATGGCACAGCCAACCCGCAGGAACCGACGTCGAGTATCGGCGGGTGATACCAAGTGGCTTCTGTGTTCGTATAACCTGCCAGGCCTCTGTCGTGGACCTGGAGCTAGGTGTTCTTTAACGTGCGCAGTGTGATGCTACACACGGGACCTCCTTCTTAAAGTCCCATCCGAAGGACTAACAGACTGGCCACTTAAGTCTGTCTTTCCGACCGAATTCACCATGCCTCACCGAAGGAGGATGCACACACAAGTGCCATGGCAAATTTCATTTACCGTGCCTCGCCGAGGGAGGATGCACACACGAGTGCCACGGCAAATCTCGTGTCCCAGCTGGGATTTGTCCATGATATTTGTCCATTTGCGGTGAGTCTGTGTTATGCAAAGAAGAGCTAGTTTTTTAATCGACATTGGCACGCAGTGGCGGTTCCAGCGGGGGCAGAGGGGACAAACGCCCCTCCCCGGGCATAAATTTTGATTCTTGCAGATTTTTTGGGGAGAACCACAATGTTGCTTGCACCCAATGAACCCCAAAAGAGCAGAATTTCTAATCCACTGGCGGACCTTGTCCCCAGATCCTCTTCCATGGAAATCTGCTATTCGTTGGAACCCTGCATTGGATCTTCCCAAAATCCCATATTGTAAGCATGCTTTATTTGCTGTCCCCCATCCGAGGGAGGCTGAATTTGCCACTACAGAAATGGGTTGGTTGATGAAAGAGCAACATTGCTGATTTGTTTTTAAAAACTGAACAACTTTATCTCTCAGTCATTTATAGCAAAGCTGAGGAGTGGGGTCAGGTCTGTACACTTCTTTCAAAACAAATGGCACTCCACTCTAGTTTCCTAGATCTAAAACAACTCACCAGAGCACCCGTGTGGAGCAGTGGGAAAAGTAAAGTATCAGTGAGAACACATCCCATTGTGCAGAATGGAGAGAGAGAGAGAGAGAGCAAGTTAATGATGCCCAGGAAAGCAAACAAATTATTGAAAACAAATGAGAAATAAATCATTCCATATGCCACAAAACTAAACAGTTGCGAGCTGAAGATGTTGAGTCAGATGAGATAGAAATGAGTTCTACCTTTCTTTTCTGTTTTTCTTTTTGACTGTCAATCAAAACAATAACTGCACCCATGATTGTGATGATGAAAAGCAAGCACTTAGAAAAAATGGAAAACAGATAAAAAATCGGTAATCGGTATTTATCGGTATCAATAAAGAATTCATGATCGGAAATCGGTGAAATCGGAAAAAATCAACATCGGTCAAGCCCTACAAATGTTACACACCATGGTCAACATTGTGAAAAATTACCAACCGAGAGGGATGTATGAAGGCACAACAGCATTTGAACAGGACTTGACAAAGTTGAAAGCTTCTTCCTTGGATGGAGAATCAAGGTCATCAAAGAAAATTCCACCGATGCCACGATGTTCCCCTGGAAAGAGAGAATGAGAGAGGTGCCCACCGAATCATGCTTAACAATCCCCCCCTGGTCTTACGGATGATGCACTTTGGAAATGTCAAATTTCTTGCTTTTCTCTGACTGAGACCTTCGAAGAAACAAATTCCAACTGCCATCTGGAAGTTCCAAATTTTGCAACGGGCCTATCCTTTGGTGTAATTATTAAAATTATCGACAAGAATACAGAAAACCATGCTTTTTCTACCCAAAATGCAAACCGACAAAATAATTATAATTTATCTCTCAACATCTCTCGAAGTTGCCTGATGCAATTTTCATGCTATTCATCTAACAAATTGCACTCTCGTATTTTATTCCACCAAACTGAATTATCCAAATACATGATACATGACAACTGAAATGGTGTACAACCGAATGAGTCTTAGCACTAAAGAAACCTGGTTCAGCATGAAATGATGTTGTCAAACAAGAAAACTTTCATCTGGACATGAAAAGACCACAGGGTGTTTCAGACTTATCATTTTTGCCAAACGCATTTCACTTGGCCAGCGCTGGAGGATACACCAGCTTGTCAAGCTGTGAATTTTGCCAAAAGGCTAGACTTGTTTCCAGAAAAAGGTCGAAGTGCAATGACAAAATAAATATCGACCAAGGACTGCTATAAGTCACGATTCATGCTCTGCAGAAGATTGCAGCAACAAATAAGTTCAAACGTTATTTCCCGAATGCCTCCAATGTCGGCTACTTTCTTCCCTTCCCACCTACCTACCCCACTCGTCACCATTGCAGCCCGAGTGAAAACACAGTGCAAAGAGAAGAGGAAGAGCAAAACATATGGTGTGTCAAAAACAGTGCATCTCAACAATTTCCGTGCAGTCCATTTTTTATTTTTGATTTTTGGTGCCCTAACCTCACCCTCCTTTGTGAGTGAATCCTGTCGTTGTTTGACACCCAATTTTGAAGGACTTCGCATGACACTCATTGCCGTGGGCAAAAGAACAACATTTGAGCCACCTCTACATGTTTATCTGGAACAGTGAAATGTTTTTCAGGCGTTGTGTATTTTGACCCAGTCTGAGGCACATTTTGAAAAGTTGCTTGCAAACAACCTCTTTGATTGTGCACAAATGATTTTTTGCCACGTAGGAAACGCTGAAGTGGCACCTGCAGCCAGAAGTCATCTCCCAAAGCATAACCATACAAGCAAACCCGGTCACCAAACCTCTTGTTGTGGGGCATCACCTCCAATCCGAGGAGAATAACAGCATGTGATCAATCGATCATATTTTGCATTTGTGCTCTATTCTATCTGTCTATAGCAGTTTAAGTAGAGGTAGGACATTTGGGCCTTGGCACAAAGCTGAGGGCTTAATTTTTTGCAGGGAATTAACAGGAACTGAACTGGTGCAATTTTCCCATTCGCTCTGAAATCATCAGCCCCCGTCTCAGTGCACTTGGTGCATTCTGAACATCAACTTGGAAACTTGGGTGCCCTCATGTTGCAAGTGTCAGGAAGGTGAGGTTCGGACCAGGGATCCCAGCCACTTTTAGAAAAATATAATAGGACATATAGGACATATTTTCCCATTTTATAGGACATTATAGGACAATTTGGGTGCAAGATAATAGGACATTTATAGGACACTTCTAAACAATTTCTGGCCAAAATTGGAAAAATGAAATAAAGATTTGAGCCCTATCCCATCTATCTTCATATTAATTTGCAAATTGCACCAGAACTGATATTCAGCACACACATTAAGGGGGGCGGGGGTCAGAAAATGGAAAAAACTTAATTTTTGGTCTTTGTTTACATAGGCACCACCAAATAGTGCGTTTCATGCTGATTCCATTGATATAATTGCCATTTGTGTAGCTTTATTTGTTGAAGAACTATCTCGATTCCCGCGCAACACTTTTTCGCACTTGCTTTTTCTCAACCATTTCTGCTTGCTTTTTTGCATTACTTGTAAAATGAGAAAAGAAGAGGTAAAATTTGGCACACCGGATGAAAAAAGTGTGTTTTTTTTACTGAAGTCAAATGCATTTTTGGCTCAAAATCTAACTTGCTGCATGTGCTTCTCATTTTACATGCTCGCTAGTTACATAACTGCTGTTTCCGAGTGTTTTTATCGACTTTTCAAGTCAAATGTTGAAAAAACTGGCTTCATCAGTCAAAAAGTACATTCTTTTTGGGCAACTGTGGTGAAAACCAGATCACAAAATGTCTTGCGTTTTTCCCCACGTCATGCGAGAAAAAGATTTGCACTCTTTTGACCAGTTATTTGTGAATAACTTGGGAACCACTTGAGATTGGTTACATTAATTTAAAATTTTTGTTTATAAACTGCCAACCATGATGCCCAAGTGTGTGCCAAATTTGAACCAAATCGGTCCATAAACATCGAAGTTGGTATTTTGACCCCTGCCCCCTTAAACATATTATTTTTCGAATAAGTCCCAAAAAAGCTGTTTTTGCTCATCATTGCTGGAATGGAAATTATAGAAATCATATATCAATGAATAGAAATCATTCCATCAGCAAAAATGCATTTTGTGTTGCAGAACCGACCCCAATTAGGTATTTAAAAACTCATTTTTAAATCTGTTTCGCACTTGCGCTACAGAAAATAACACATGTGTATGTCCCACCAACGAAATTCTTTGTATAGTGAAAAATAAAAAAAATAATAAAGAATACTAAGTAGTGAAGTCTGTCGCTTGTTTTCTAAAAAAAGCCACATGAACTTCATTGCAATTTTATCCTTAAATGGTCCTTTAAAATATGTTTGCTTTTCTAAATTTTTTGCATCATGTTTTTTTTCATGTTTTACGTACAAACAATTTTCTTGGAAAATTTTTTTGGAAAAAAGTAATGTCTGAAAAAATCTGTTCCAATACTCTTAGCAATAAAGACCATGCGGACAGCATGCGTTATGGATTCTGATAAATCTTTTCCAGAATGACACACTTCAAACAATTGAATTATAATAAATTAAATTCAAAGTTTCACAATCTGAAATGTCAAAATGCAGGCCTCGCAGCATTTCCCAAAAATATATAGGTACCCAGTATTTATAGGACGAAAAACAAAAACAAAAAAGGACATTAAAGCACCTTTACATCACTTAATTTATCTACCATGGGGACCACCACCGGTACGCCACCAGTACCAGCACTACATGCTAATAATTTTGTGAGGAAAACCAAAAGTTTTTATTACTTAATAGGACAAATCAGAGTTGGCAATGTATTCGAAAGGCAGCCAGCAACTGCCCAAATAAAATTCAAAACTGGGGATGCACCTGTAAAAGGGGATGCACTGTATTTTTTCCAATTTATTTGAAAGTTTGGGAGTTCAAATTTTACACAAGCACTACATCTGAGAACAACTGCAAAAGTTGAATTGTACACCTATCCTATCGTAGATTTTGGAATGTTTAGCCAAAATGCTGGGTGCTCATACATGAATAAGTTTTTTTAACCGAAAATCGGTAGGTATCATATGCCAAGAACAAATTCAGAACCATGTGTTTGTTGGTCACTTCAAGTGGCCAACAAACACATGGTTTTCTGTAAATCTAACCAGTGAAATACTGGTTCTGAATTTGCCAGAAGAGCCTTCATTCTCTTCCAAAAATACGTTTTTAGGCATTTAAAAATTTCAACACCACAAAAAGATGTAAATCTAACCTGGAACAAAATTGCTGACAAGCCAAAACACTAGAAAATATAGGGAAGTTTCCCAGAAATACTGGACATTGCAGGGAGTAAAATTTCTGAAAAAGTCAAAATTATTGGAAAATATGGTTGTAAAATAGTTGAAAATGGCAAAAATACGAGAAAATATAGGACAGTATCCTTGAATACTAGAAAATATGGGAGTTTCCTTGAAATATTGGAGATTGTAGAGAGTAAAATTCTGAAAAAAGCAAAATTACTAGAAAATATAGGACAGTTGCCTTGAAATATTGGACATTGTAGGGAGTAAAATTGCTGAAAAGGGCAAAATTACGAGAAAATATAGGACATATAGGACAGTTTGCTTGAAATATAGGACATTATAGGACAAGTCTAAAAATATAGGACAATATAGGACTTTATAGGATGGCTGGGATCCCTGTCGGACTGAAAACCTTTAAAGTTTTTTTTTCTGTTGAAAAAACATGTACCTACCTAATCCAAAATAAAATGCTGCGCCAATTCATTTTTGCCACTCAAAATCCAAAATAGAATTCCCTGGATTTTCCAGGCAGGCAAAAGGGCTTTGCTCGGTGAGGGGTTCAGGTGCACCAAGGGCAGGGGGTCTGGAGGCACCAGCCCACAGTTGAGGATGGTCTGGGGAAGTCAAAAGCTGGAACCTTTAGACAGATTTGGGTTCTCTAAATGGCATAAAAAGACACATTTCCTTCTGAAATTTGGATGGAACTTGCCTAACATTCACAAAAAATGAAAAAAGTGTTGTAAAAAAGAATATAATTTTCTACCGTACCCGGATAAATTAAGCAAACGAATGGGTCTTTAGCGTTTGGCGAGATGCGGACGGCTGGCGATTGTTTGAGAAAACGTGGTGCTTCGTATCATTGTTATTACTGCAGGCTGCATGCATAGGAGCAGGGTATGCAGGACTGCTACTAACCTGTGATTTACGCCTATGCGGATGGCGCTCGTGGAAGATGACACAAGCTTCTTCTGCGCTGAGGTGCCTATCCCCATACAACAGCACCAATTCCACCCGTTCTTCGTTCGTGTAGCGAACCATTGCCACAAGCTGAGTACCAACTGTCACAACAGCTAACACTCAACTGATACACTCTGCTTCCTCACACATTGCCTTGACCTCGATAACGTAGAAAACGTTCTCGCGAGCAGACAGGTAGCTGCCTGCAAACGGAAAGGCATCCAGCGCATTTAAAAAGCATTAACTATTGGTTTGCTTAATTTCGCCGGGTACCGTATATTCCCTGGATCTCTTTTTTGTCACTCAATTCCCAGGATTTTCCAGGCGCTAATTTAAAAATCCCTGGATTTCCAGGTGAGTGGCAACTGGCAAGCCTCAGCAGCCAATCATTATCATCTTCCCATACATCACATTGTGCATCACATTGTCGTCTCAGGTAGATATAAAATTTCTCTTCCGCCTGACTTTGTCCTTGTGGCAAAGCACAGCAGAACACAGCACTTCAGATATATCACCGCACCGCTCATAAAGAATAACACATATTTTCACACTTTTTTTCCCAGCACTGTTCGTGCTTGGAACTCTCTGCATCCTTCTTCGAGTTTTCTTGTTACACCACAATCTCAACGGCCTGTACCTGACCAACCTGAATGACTGTTGATTTTTGGATACCACGAGAGCTCTGTTTATATTAATTAGCGATTTACTTTTGTTTTGTTTTTTTTATTTGTGCTATTTTATGTTTTGACGAACTGTTTAACAGTGATAGGTAATACCTGCTTAACAGTGATAATACCTGCGAAATAATGCGGGTTTTCTTTGTTAAATTAAATTAAATCTTCATTATTTTAATTTCTAAGAGCGAGACCTTGCACACAAAAGTTCAGACATGACAAACAATCATTACAAACACAAACCTCTGTGTCGAATGAAGAAATACTTATCACACCACTGCTTGAAATTTGGATAATACTCTTTGTTATGTTTATCACAGACTTGCTTCAGACTGGAATGGAAGTGGACAGAATCATTGCTGTTCAGATAGTACGGAGTCAAATCAGTGCCACCACCGAACCACCACTAGAAGAAAAACACAGCAATAAGAACATTAACCCATTGAGCCCGAAACACTTACCTCATCCGGGCACAGAGATCACACAAAATGGCCGAAACACGCTTTTTCAATTTCATCACCAACGCCGAACAACGGACCTGATCCGTTTCCATTACCACTTCATTTGCCGCAATTTTCAGACAAATTCCGGCTTTGGGAGCGAATTTGATTTTATTCGTTCCGGCAGACGACACTTCAGCGATCATTTTGGTTTTTGTTTCACCTCGATCGGAGAATGCTCGGCGGCGCGGCGATTTTTTGAAAATTGGCTTCGCCCGACCGCGTGGCGGCGCTGCTTCATTCCAATTCAAAATGGCTGCGTTCGCGGCGGCAATCGCGCAATTTTGGTGTTCTCTCATTTGGGCTTGTCGCAGGTGTTTTTCGGTTGTTTTAGTGCTATTTTTGACAGCAAATTTGAATTCTGCGGTTATTTTTCAAGCGGAATTGTTGATTTTTTTTTCAATTCTGGCTGAAAGATTGGCAGTGATCGGCAATGAAAGTGCAAAAATCATGCATATTTTTTTCGAAAATTAAATTCCGGCTTTGGTGAAAGAACGAAAATTGATCTATCCGGCTTTGTGCTTGAGTTCACAAGTGAAATATTCCGGGCTCGATGGGTTAAAAGCCCAACAAAGCCAAAAAAAATTTAATTAAGTTTGCATCGGTCAATAAAGCAACAAAACCAGGTGGAGCTTCATCTCTGACTAAAAAAATTGATGAACTGGCTGATCGTAATTTCCAGACAGAAATGCATTTTGTCATAAACCTGTTCCAGAGCAGGGCTACACAAGGCCATCTCTGGCACACCTTTATATTTTATGGAATCACAAGATCTATCATGTTAAACAGTGCCAGATCATGAAAATGGCAAAGGCCCTAAAATGAGAGATGGGATACGGCACCCCATTCATTCAAAGATGCAATGAAAGCAAAGAGGTGCAATCAACAATCAAGCTGAAGACCAAAGTTGTCTGTGTTTGATCCTGTAGACATCCTAAAATCCGGAATCCCCACTGAAAAAAAAACGATTCGTCAGGCCATGTCCCATAAAACAACCAACCTCAAGGCTTCCATCCGGCTGAATCAGCTCAAAGTACCTGTAGTTAAAATGGAGAGTCGGCACGTACGGATTGCGAGGATGGATGACTGAACTGATGCCAGCAGCAAAGAAATGCAAATCACCCTGTTGAAGTGGTTTCCCCCTGCAAGAAAGTGAGAACCATTGCAAGACTGAGAGAAATAAAACTCAAAAGAAATTAATTTCCCTTGCAGTAAAGGGTGTGCCTTTTTCATTTATGAAGTCATGCGATTGAGGCATAACACAACCCACTGCCCATGAGTGAGCAATGCAAAAATGCGAAAAATGAAGAGGAAGTAAATATAATTCCCTCAATAGAAAAGCATCTGGTAGGCAGGCAGTCTTCAGGATATTTGTTGCAAATAGAATGGGAGGTGGATCTACATAAATTACCTCTTACAAAAGTTAATGATGGATCACAAATAAATAGGCCAATTGTGTAGCCGATGTCTGAACTGCCTGCAACAACTACAAGTGACCTTCTGACTTTATGGTCCTCTCACAAAGCCACCCAATGCTGTGGGCAAACGTCTACATCAGTTCAAGTAGCCAATAGGTATTCGTGTATTCGTACCTACCTATTCAGGTATGTACGAAAAAGTAATGCTTGACAGCACCTTCCTAACTGAATGTAGGCCTACCTGGCCCGCATCTGAGCAGCAGCAGTTGGAGGCAACTTTCCATGAACAACGGAAATATTAACACCTGCCTTTTCAAAGACGACACCATCTTGAAGGATACAGGTTATTCCACCACCCCCTGTTCCAGTGCCCTGAGCATCGGGAGTACGCAGCCATCGATCTACTCTAAATTTTGACCCTTCCTTTCCAAAAGTGTCCTTGCTTCCAGAATCTTCTTCCTTCTGCAAAGCATTGCAGACATCTCCCTAAAGCAATCAAAAACAATGCTAGGCAGTCACCATATGGCCGGTGATATCGACCAGTTATACCTATTGAATCAGAATTGTTCGCTATCTAGTTTAATCGTGATCCAAAGCTGCCTCAGCTAAGCCACCACTTTCAAACATCATCAGCCTAGAAATGACACAATTTGACACCAGCAAATGCTTGCCTGTATCTAGGTTTGTCAAAATCTATACCTAGGGCCCAAGAGCTTCTCAGACTGCAGGCCAATGCTGAAGTGGAATGAGATAGCACCAACTTAAAGTAAGCGGTGTCAGCCCTCCGTTTAAGGAGGCAGACATCCCCTTTTTCCAAAGGCAATGAGCCTCTCGCTGGGCACCTTTTTCGAGAACTATTTATTGGTTACACTACTAATTTGACAAGCAGTAGGTAGTGAACTGTGTTGCTATTTGTGGGAGCATGTCCAGTTCTGCGTAGATGACAGCATGCATAACACTAACTGCATGGTTGCCGTTAAACGCTTTTTGAAATCTGGAAATGCAGCGTGCAAGAAACTCATTTAGCCTACCTGGGTAAAAATGTCACAAATTTTTCTGCTGCAACCAACGATTAAAAAATTACAGGTAGGCCTGCAAGCAATAGTAAGTCAATTAACCTGAAGTTGCAAGATTAGGAGTTCCATTTTTATTCGCATGTCAGACTTAGAACTCAAATCGTCATCCGAACTGATTGGTGGAGCCATGTGGCCAGGCCTGATTTGTTGTGGTGGGCCAGCATCAAATGTTGGCCCATCAAGAGGTGGATTTTCTTTTGTGTCACACAATGCATTCAACGAGAAGCCAGCTGCTGCAAGAGAAAATGCCAAGATTGACCTGAAACAATAAGAGGAATTTTACCAAATAGAGCAGCCAAAATACCGACGTATTGTTCCGTGACCTATGTACTGCTATTTATTACACAAAATGAACAACAAACACAGTAAAAATACAAAATCTAGGCAAAAGTGGGTGCCTAATTTTCGGTTCCAGCTTCCAATTATGGATCTTGCACTGAAATAAGTAACCGAATGGACTATCTATGTCTTCTGAGCCAACTATCATGCAGAACTCTGACATGGTACCTATGTGGCAAAAACTTTTTCTTGAAGTTGTTTATTTTCCGAGAGGATTTGAGGTAAAACAACGTATTGGGCAAGCCTCGGGAAGATAGTGGAAAAATATCCCTGTATATTTTTTCAACTTAACCGGTCTAGCCCGAATGACATACAGTTGCGTCCGCTAAAAAAAACTGGGCGTACGAACTTCTTAGATAAACGTCAAGACCAACATGATGTCATTGTACGAACGACGTAAGTGAACGTCTGCATGGGTATTCCATTTTCAAGGGATTTGAATTTACGTAACATCAACACCACTCAATCACAATGGCTGAAATGTTCACAGTGGGAAAAAGGTAACAGCGATCTAGCGTTTGTTCCGCTAAAATCGGCCCAGCCGTTTTAGATTGGTGCAATTTTCAAATTTCCCGGCCTTTTCTGTTTTGTAACCGTCGATGGAACCTTTTTTCACGATCGCGTGCCGAAATCCGAGCGCGGAACTTTGAATCATTTTCGGGAAGCCGACAGACAAGCGACTTAGCAGACGCTTAGTTCACGTGATTTGCTGCAACGGTTTGGAAATAGTGTCGTTTTGAAAATTACCTGTTTTTTCCAGTTTTTGCTCGATTTTGATGTGGTTTGAAGCATTTTGTGGATATTTTGGCTGGTTTTTTGTGAGGACGTGTTTTTATTGGCTGAAAACATCAAACTTAGTCGATTTTAGTGACACACAGCAGAAATCTGGCTTGGTTGGGTGGGAAATGCACGTACTCCCAATTTTTCCGTTTTTCGAAAATCCTTGCAAAAATTATAAATTCTGTCGGGAGCGACACTCCGTGTTTCCGAAAATTGCGGAAAACCATTTTACAACCAGAATTCGTAATTCCGGGCTTGAGAAATCTTCGGTAATTTGGTAAACCCATTTATCACATCAATAACATGGAATCAAATACCTACCTACTTCCATTTCTAAAAAAATAAACTGTCTGCAAAGGGTCAAGCCAACGAATGGAAAAATATTAAAACAAGGTACCCACTCATAAAATGCAGGCTACCTACCTAGGTACCGTCTTAACAAAGGCTAATAATTCCTTGTTAAATTAGGGCCAACTGGCTTAAACTTGTCCTTCAATTAAATAGATTGCAAACAGATGAGACTTGACAGAAGGCTATTTTAAAATTTCTTTTCTTCTTCCCACAGGCCAATGTAAAAAATCAAAAAAAAATCTGTGTGATAATGGGCAGTACTATCGGCAACTTTTGTCGATAAAGCCCAGACTGGAGAAGTGAAAATGGTTGTTCCTGGTACAATGCTTATAGGCCTAAAATTTATGCAGCAACCAACAGAAATTCAAAAACATATATTTTTCTATCACTGTGATGGAGAAAACACGTTCAAGCACCACCTAATCTATGCATTTTAACTAAAAAGGCAACATTTTAACGACCTAAATCTAGAATGTTTGCACGAGGTCAAGTAGGATGTGCACCAGCAATTTCTGTAATTTCAAGTAAAAGAGGTAAGTACATATCGCAAGGAGATGATGAAGCAAATCCTCACCTCTGCGGAGCTTTTTTGATTTCCCAAAATGACAAATCACCTGCTTGATGATGAGCAAACCTTGACATCAGACGTAGAGCATGTCTCATAAAGTGGTTTACTGCCATGCTGGCAAAGCTGAAAAATGTGGCAGGTAAATCACAACAAGCCAAATTGGACAGGATGTAGGTAAACAAAAAAAAATCGCAGAAATTATTCGGTACCAAAAAACTTTCCGAGTGCATTTGCATCTAGGCAGATGTCTTTTTGTTTGAAAACAATTTGATCAAAATATGCCCATTGTTTGCAAATGCTTGTGAAAAAAAAAACAATGTTTGTGAAGAAAAACTGCTTCTGGGGAACAAAAAGATTCTTCTTGAGATGTTCTTTTTCTTCTGGTTGTTAATTCCCATTGGTTCAAATTCCCAATCTCTGTCAAAAACTCAAACTCGTGTCCAGATCATGATGAAACCTCAAAAATATTCGGATGTCTCTCTAGAGTGAAATCCGAATTAATGCTGTTCGGGCCAGCCAGGCAACAAGGTTCTGGGCCTAATGGCGGAACAAAACAGGAATCGAGGTTGGTGCGGGTTGTGACTGTTCTTGTTTCTCCACACACCTTTTTGGGTTCAAATTTTCAATGCAGTTTTAATTTCGGCCCACTCCATTTCATTTTATTTTTTGATCACAAGTCAGATCATGACATTTCATTTACAATAAGGAGGAGAAAAAAACCTTGGTAAGTAATTAATGGTAGGTGGACAAAAGTGAAACAATCAAACTTACGATGTATCGATGAGTCACATACAGCACTCCTCAGTTGTGATATAAACAAGTGACAGTGATGTGACACTTTAGAATTTCCACTGAAGTCGGCAAGAACAAACGAGTGGCGTGAAATAAAAACACTCGAAAAAGACGAGCAAAGAAAAGTCGAACCGTACCATAAATGATTTTAAAATGCCCCAGATACCTAACAACAATGAGAAGTGTTGCATGATGCAGCACAACCGAGAGTTTGAAAGAAAAAAAATGATTAGTCATTTTAGCAATTATTGGTAACAACAAAAAGCAATATAGAATGGTCTTGAACAAGATTTATTTGGATTTCTGTTCTTGTGGTACCATTGTTTCAAAATGACATTTTCTCAGCAATAAATTCCAGAATGGTGAGCTTTGCAGAATGGTTGAAAATTGATCTTTGAACCAAAATGACGTGAAAAATATGTTAGAATTCTACAACTTGAAATGAATGAAATACCTACGTACTCAGAGGAACATGGCAACTCTGATATTTCAGCTGAAAAATTAAAAAAAAGGTCTTCGAATCGTCAAAAATTTGTTTGTTTCCCTCACGTTTCCCATTTTTTCACTTGGCTGGCCTTTTCTCGGTTTGGACTTTTTTTAAAAAATACCTAACAAAGGCAGGTTTCTACCTAACCTTGGTAGGATGCAGGTAACCTGCCCGAGCCTTATACTGCAAAAAGAGTAAAACGTGCAGGGAAATGACATTGTTTATAGATATCCATACTTAAATGGAATCCATACCTATTTAAATTGATAGGTACCTACCCATCACAACACAGGTATTTCCTAACACCTCATGGGATGGTGATGGTCAACTTACTTGGTAGTGTGTTACCAGGCACCAGGTGGGATCATGGCGAGCATGTGTTCAGGAGATGGATGGTAGTGAACAGGCATTTGAGGGTGATGTGTAGGCTTGAGGCCGCTGTGATGATGGATCTGGAAAAAGTCCAGATGGTTGCTGGGGCCAGATGGACTGCATTATTCTCAGGTTGGGTCCAAGTTTGTGGGGCAGGCAATGGCCGCAGCAGCACCAAATATCCTGAAGGGTTTGGAGCAGGCATGAGTGTTGTGGGTGGAGACAGGTTGGGGGAGCAAGAACCGAGATGGGGG
The DNA here is from genome assembly GCA_030068105.1 of Sinentomon sp. SZTP_YWyxl. Lineage (NCBI taxonomy): Eukaryota > Metazoa > Arthropoda > Protura > Sinentomata > Sinentomidae > Sinentomon > Sinentomon sp. SZTP_YWyxl. Next base: position 4,059 of record JASGXE010005018.1, on the reverse strand, counting down.
GTACAGTGAGTGCAGGGGTAGGCAGGCAGGGAAGAGGAATGCATTACCCAACCCCCTCCTTGAAGTGGCGAGGGAAGCATTACAGGGTGAGGGGTAGCAATGTTCAGTTGTGCACAATTATTGTGCATTGGGTTTCAGAATATTTAATGTGGGGGACGAGGGTAGTGGTTTGAGTTGTGGGACAGTATTCACACGGGGGGATTGGAGAAACTGGATGTAGAGGTGAGGAACAGCCTCCGGAGATGGAAGGGGAGGTGGCACAGGGCTGGAAGTGGTGTGGGGTCAATAGACCAGGGATATCTATAGGATCTCCTCAAAAAGGAAGGGGAAAAGATGCAGAAGTGGATGAGCGACGTGGAGGGAGCATTAACGCATGGCGGGATTCTGGTTCCTGAAAGGTAAAATCATGGAGACGATGCAAGAAAGATTTGTGGCTGGAGTGGGAAACGTTAGAAGGGGTGGTGTTCGGAGTGAGGGAATATTCCCAGGGTATGGATGGGTCCGAGTAAGAAGACTAGGAAAGCCATGGGAACGGACAGGTATGGACAGAAAAACCCACTTTGGTACAGATGGGACTCCTCTAATACCCGTGCAGGTCTCTAATGACCATATGGGGCACAGACATCCACGTCACCAACTGTTCAACTGGCAAATGCCAAGTGGCAACTGAACTGTATTCACCAAGTTGTCTGACTGGGAGTCTTGTTAATGGTTGGTTAGTCCTTGCGGTTTCTGACTGCGATACCAAGGCTGTTGTGTTGGACTTGGATTGGCACTGCTGCAAAAAAAACTATTCACAGAGAAAAAAATTGATTACCAACCTACTCCTTCCTATTTTTCCAAATTTACTCAAGCTCCAACAACTCACGATGGCAACAATAAGCAAAATTGTTTCTTTCAAACACGAGTGATTTTCTTCTTTCTTTCAAACACTTGTGATTCGACAACAGCAAAATAGACCAACAAAACTGAAATTGATTTTAATTCTCGTTTTCTTCTTTATTGTGGCACAGCAACCTTGCTAGCCATCACAAACTCTGCGCAGATTTACCAACACACAAAATTAGACTTTTAAAATGACCTAAGGAAGAGCCAAAGCCAAAATCAAATATGTATGAAGGTACCTACTCTTCGGGAAGATTATCGTGTCACTTTTGACTGGTGGCGAACACGCCTGTCTCGTGATTCGAAGAACCTGGAGCATATGCCAGATTTCTCTCAGGGATTAATAGCAAGGATCGTGTGTGGCAAGAAGCGGTTTTGGATTGTCGTGGTGTGAAAAGTCTTTCATCGGATAGGACGTTTAGAAGGAGGTACCATGTGCAGCATCACACTCCACACGTTAAAGATCACTAAGCCACAGGTCAATCAAAGGCTGGGCAGGTTACACGACAGAGAAGCCATATATCACAAGAGATTGGTACCTACAAGTCCCCCTCTGCAGAGCACGACTCTCGTCGGAAAATTCTGTCGCAGAACTGTTCTTAGTCATGCTCTTTTCGAGAATGCTCAGCATTCAATGGAAATTTGGGACATTTTGGATTTTCAATGGGGAATTGGGTATACGGTTCTGGGGCATTGATCTCCTTGCGAGCCTAAGGTGTGAAACAAGGTTCATGCCGAGTCACCAACCGCAGTCGTATGGCTGCCAGCTCATGATGGAAAAGCTGTTGATAATGATTCACTGGAATAATGCATCTATTTTGAATTTAAAATCCCACATCAGATTCGGTTTTCCTGGAAAGAACAGGCAAAAGCCTGCCTTACGAGGCTCAAACCACCTCAGAAGCAGGTTTATTTTCCAACATTTCAAAGGCCTAACGCACGGATTGAAGGTGCATAATGAATTCGAGTGGGATTCGGATTTGATTTTTTGGATTCGGGTTCGGATTCGAAATTTGCTGACCAAAAGGATTCGAGTTGGATGGGATTCCAGTATTTTCATGGGATTCGGATTCGAGATTTCCGGATTGAAGTGGATTCCGCCTTCCGGACGTTCGAACTCTGTTTCACGAAGTTCTCCACCATAAAATATGTTGATCAACAGTGAATACAATGATTTGGAAAGCTTCCTTTGAGCAAGGCACGGTATTATCTTTGTGCTGACCTTGGATCCTTTCTGGTCGAAGAAATTCGAGCATCGGCCAGAAAGGATCCAAGGTTAGCACAAAGATAAAAGTGAATTCTCTGCCAAGCGGGAAATAGCCAATTGGGTGGAAATAGCCCAAGGTGGCAAGCATATTTTTTTTCCAATCCACTTCTGCAAGCGCGTCTCTGATTGGTTGCTGGGAATTCCAGCCAATTTCAACATTAAATTTTCAAAACCTGACCTGACCGAACCTTATCCTATTGCGACCAAAGAAAGAGTTGCGAAGCGGTGGCAAACATGCCAAATGGCAAAAAGCGATGGCAAGGCAAAAATGCCAAAATTGACAATGGGATTGGCTGTTGCGATGCTCCTGTGCGCCATTGGCGCAGATCCTGGGGGGACGGGGGGACATGTCCCCCCAATATTTCAAAAGTCATGAATTGTCCCCCCCCAAAATTTAAGCTATGAATTTTCTCCGCCAAAGATGGAAAGTGGAATCGGTTGATGTCCTGCCAGAAATGTTACAAAAATCAGTTTCCTGATTCGCTGATTTTTTTGGAAAAGGTTCATGAAGTTTCTGTGTCAGGCCAATGCTCGATTGCCTCAATCACATTTTGCTCGTCGCCAGCCGAGGTACTTTGAAGGAGCCGAGTTGTGGCAGTAGTTGGTTTTTGTTGGTGAAGGCAGGATTTGCTCCTGGGGAAGACCGATAGCCCATTCAAGTTTGCGTTCCTGATGGCGTCGATCTCCCCCTTCATTTTTCAGATCAGCAAGCTTGTGTTGATGTGCACGTCCGAGAACAAAACTTTTCATAATAGGTATATGTCAACAACTCCTAACTGGCCTAAAGTCTGTCCATTTTCAGAATGGTCCGCGGCCTCTTTACAGGCAGGGATGTGCAAATTTGTGCAAAAATCGGAATTCCAATTTTTATACATACCGCACCAGCCTGACACGTTGCAACCACCGTCAACGCTTCTGCCAACCTTTGCTTTTTGTCTGTGGAAAATCACACCATGAATACTGCACAATGCCTTGCCCATTTCGACCTCTTCAGAATGATAGGTATGCTTTTCGTGTCAGTCGAATTTCTCGAAGTTTGGGTGTACCTACAGTTCAAATCAATGAGTTTTGTCAGGGCCATTGCAGAAATCATATCTTCCGGTGGCCCTATCTTTTTGTAAGGCATGCTATATAGTCATACTATCACTCATTTATTGTAACAATCAATGGGAAAAGGTATGACTATGCAACAATGCCTTAAAAAGAGAAAGGCATCGGAAAATAGGAACTATTTCTGAATGGACCTGGCAAAACTCATTGATTTGAACTGTACCTAAACCAAAAAACAAGGCCTTTTATTTTTTTTCCTTCCTTCACAGTGCAAGTGGGATGTGCGTTATGGGACATGAATCTTTTTCAGCCAACAGATTGTGCATTTGAAGGGCCTTTTTGGATAGGGGCTTATGTCCATTTTTTGATTTTGAGATAATCGGTTTTTTATGTTTTGTGTTCAGGGTTCATACGCTCGGCTAAGTTATTTTTTCCAGGACATTTCCAGGACATAAATAAAAAAATCAAGGACAAAAAAGGGTGATTTTTTTACTTTCGGGGTTCGATCTCCCGCCAATAAAGAAATTTGCAAAAATTGACCCAAACGGGCAGAGTAGGTAGGTACCAAATGTTCTGAATCCTTGGAACCCTGGGCCATTTTGACATCTGTTTCAGCACGACTGGAAACCTGGTTCTTTTTATCCAATTTGGAGATCGAACCCCGAAAAAGCAGGCTCCAACCTCCCCTACACCTGCTCCAACTCCACCGGAAATAGAATTATAAATTTTATTTTTTAATAGCGCCATTTTTTATTTTATTTTCTGTATAGTGAATGAAAATGTATACAGTCTACAAAACTACAAGCAAGGTTCAGAGCTACTCAGTTCACTCTGCCTCCCTGGTAGTTGCAAGAAAA
>JASGXE010005017.1:0-24973 GCA_030068105.1 Sinentomon sp. SZTP_YWyxl | reverse complement strand
TTTAATTTCACAGATGATTTCCCAAGCACAGGCACCACGAACGGGAAAAATTGCAATGTTTTGCCTCCGCCTACGTGGAGCTTTATCAAGCAAAATTCAAAACAGATCACTGGTCCTGGTCACTGCTGCTTCCAGACTACCTAGAGTCCAGCAGCAGCCGTGACCAGGACCAGTGATAGATATGTTTGAGTTTTGCTTGACGAAGCAAAACGTCGCCATTTCCAGCTTTGTTTACGAACGGTTAGCAGCTGATTTGACATGTAATTATTGTTTACTACAAGATTACAAAGACCAACAAATTTTTCCACACAGGAAAGCCCTGCTTCACAAGAAAAGATGGATTCCTGTCCCATGCAGAAATAGTTTTCAAATCTATAAGAACCTTCAGGGGGTGCAGCTTGTATTTCAGATTCAATAAAAAATGACAGAATGGCAGGCGGCACTATAAGTTTATGCACTGCCGCAGGATTCAATTGTCAGTCACTCGCATGCTGTGTATTCCTGGAGTTTTTTTGTCCTGTTGTGGAAAAATTTCAAAGTGGAAGGTATCTGCAAACAGTGAGAATACTGAGAATGTTTCAAAAAAAATCAGCTCATGACCAAGGCAAGCCTTCACGATTCGTCTGACATTTGATTGAGTTTTTATCACTACTTACACTACCTACCACTGTGTAGTGTCCACTATCCTACCACCCGGTGTGTAGTGTTCTACAACTACTGACTATGTAATGTCCACTGCCCTGCCCTTCTACTATGCCATCTATGTTCACTTTCCTGATCCAGGCTGATTGCCCAATTGCAGGAATTCCACTTTTGACAGAAGCAAGCAGGAAAGCAAGCCATCGTGCACATCCCAGTGGAGGAAGATTTGCATGTCATGTCCGAATCATCACTCTATCTGTTAAAAGCTGGTCACAGAAAGTTCTACCGATACTTGAAAACAGTGTCACTGACACCTAGACTACCTAATCAAAAATATGATGTTACTAACTTCGTTTATATCAAAGTTCAGGATATTTTTCATGTAGGTTGGTAGTTCTGTCAGCAAAGTGTAGAAGCCATAGTTCTGACCGATGTGTGCAACACAAAGCGCCCAAACTGGTGCCGAAGTCAAAATTGATCTCCACGGTACCTTGGCAGTACCTGCCTGAAAATAGATTAATTTATTACAAACTTGGTTTGCATGATATTCTGGCAGTTTTTGGGTTAATACAATTCCATCCTTACAAAATTCCATGAATAGCTAGTGGTTTCTTTTCTGTTAGCATTTGATTTCGGTCTTATCTTGACACTGGTCATTTGAATTTTTCGATAGAGGAACTAAGAGTGGTGGTGAAAAGTTCCACTGCTCAAGTGATGAAGCCGTCTGAGATTCATCAACCGCAGGCTGCTAGGAGTTTGTGGGGACTCTTCTATTTACACGCAGTGCGCCGGACGTCCCCTCCGATGACTCAGCCAAAAAATGGCAGTGGACCACCAATTCTCGTACGATGCTGTTTTTTGCCTGCGTCAAGAAGACGGAGCACCAATTTTAAAACGGCCCTCCGCCATTTTCAAGTCCTGGCCCAGAATTCGATGCACAGCCCATTTCGCTATCCCTAAGGAGTCGGCTATCTCCTGCACCATCAATCTTCGATCTGTCAAAACTTTTTCTTCTGCTTTAAATTCTCCGGGAGGTAAAAAACACTGCTGCTGGAAAGAGAACAGTCTCCACAAATTTGTAGCAGCCTGCTGTTGATGAATCTCAGACGGCTTCATCCCTGGACAGTGAAACATTTCACCACCACTCTTTGTTAATCCTTCGAAAAGTTCATGCTTAATGGCTAGTGTCAAAAAGGAGACCGAATTCAAATGCTGGCAGGAAAGAAACACCAGGCTGCAAATTTATGCAATTTCGTAGGCAAAGGCCCAAAGGGTGGAGCTGCATGTTGCGCCAAGTTCATGGCGATACGTCGTGTGGTGCGCCTGTGGGAGAGCAATTCCGGATTTTTTTTCCAAACGCAGCACCTCGAACTTTGCATTTGGAAAACATGTCCAAAAATGATTGACATGCCGCAATTTGCTTTCTTAGCTTGTGCTTCCTTTGTGCTTGACTAAAAGTAGGTGCCTACCTTGGTAGGTTTCTAAAAAATTTATACAAAATCGTTGATACATAAAGAGGAGTGATCCTGAAAAAATGTCACAATTTGTGTAAAACTTTAACGCAGCTCCAGAGTAAAGTTCGCTGATCTCAGCGGTTTCTTCACATTGTTCTCACAAAAAGGTAAAAATTAAGCAAAAATGATGGCAAGCTTTACGGAAGCAAATTTTCAACCTTCTGCAGCAAAAAATGCCTTAAATATTCAGCGGAGTAGAGATTTTCAGGTGAAAAATGTTTTTTGCAGGAAAAATGCCTGGAAACCCGGCATCAAAAAAAGGCTGAATCCATATCTCGTAACATGATCATCGATAGCTGCTTTCGAAATGGCTGAATTTTGAGCAAAAAAGTTCAAGTTCTAGTAAAAATAGAAGAGCACATTTCAAGCCACAAAATGATGACCGATATTCCAAAAAAGCCATATATGTATTTCTGTCAAAATCCACATGTTTTATTTTCCGGGCAGATGAGTTCATTCAATAACAAAAGTTGGCAACATATTTTGGTTTTCGCTGAGGTATTCTTAGAACATTCTGTGTCTGTCATCTGGAGGGAACATTTCCAGGTGTTTCGAGTCTGCATGGAGGGTGATGCTCCCTGTGGACACATGTGGGGCAAGAAGGCAGGTACCAAACATCCAAGCACCAAAGTGTTCCGGATTCCAAGTGATTGGTTGGATGTGCACATCCAACTATGCACATTCTCCGAAATTTCAATCACTTGAAATCCAGAACACTTTGCCTCCTGTAACCACTTTCCAGAAAAGGAAACCTAAACCATTTCACCAAACTGATGATTTTGAGGGCTGCAGAAGGCATATATAATAATTCTGATATAGTTGGGTAGTTTTGCGGTGTTTTACTCTGGCACATGTGATATAAGTTAGGTAGTTTTACTGTGTTTCTGCTGCCACAATAACTTGTGACAGAGGAAAATACTGCAAAACTACCCCTCTGGGTAGGAATCACTACCTATTTCACCAAACATCAACACAATGTGCCTAGATCTAAGCCAACCTCTTTGGTTCCAATCTCCTTTGCAAGCTGCATCCCAATAAAAAAGAAGAGATTTACACAAATATAAACAGATATCTTCCTACCAACTCAACAACAAGAAAGGTAAATGACAAATTTGTGCCCATAAAGGAAGCATTATTTTGTTAGCAAACCAGGCCAGCTGATGATACCATCATTGGACTTTTCCAACTGTGGATTTATTTTCAAAGTGAAGAGAAGCTTTTCTTTATGTTCCAAATTTCCAATTGACAACTGAACAAAACATGAGTTAAAGTCATCATAACAAGTTCAAAAGTAAGTGCAAAATATGATTCCAACTGCAACTCAAAAGTGCATAAGCTATTTGAAAATTCTGATATGTATCGGAGAATCAGCTCAGGGATCCCCAACAGCAAAATGATGCTGGTTCAACAGAGTATCCATCAAAATAAAAATTGCTAGACTAAATAAATGTATCGTAAAATAAATGTAGACTAAATAAATGTATCGTGACAAAAAAACATGGTTCTCAATTGTGAAAAATTATTTTCAACTTTTTTTCAGGTTTTCCGAGGTATTTCAAGGCTTTACAAGAGCAGGTACAAAGCCATGGTGTCAAACTGTACCCCAGTGGATGTGGGCCAAAAAAGTGGAGCCTGATGTAGCTTCCCCAGCATACCAAAGACTGGCAGGTAACAGTTTTCAATTTTTTTTACCAAAAAACGTCAAATTCGAGGTCTCGAGGTTGATTTTTTGCTAGTCAATTTCCATCGATCGCATGGGAACCTTGATTCATCCGAGCTGATTGCAAGAGCAATAGGTGACAATCCCAGTCAAATAACACAAATTACCAGAGTTTTGTAGGTCTTAGTCAAAAGTACACTTACATTCAATCCAGCTGCACCAATAGAGCTTTCAATGTAAAGCTTTTCTTCCTGTGAAATTCTCGGATGCACGGCTGGCGACTCGTGAATGAAAAATGCCCACCAGAAGAACCAAACAATGCCGAGCAAACCGAAGACATAGAAAACAGAGGGCCAACCACCACCAAAGCCATATCGACTCAGGACACCAGACAATGCCATTGCCAGAATAGTACCAAAAGGACTTCCTGGAATTGACGATTAAAAAAAAAATTAAGACTATGCTGATAAAGAACCAAAGTGGGACAATGTCATGGTGTTGCTGGATGTACGAAGAAGCAGGGCTTAAAGTGTCCAGTAAAAAGGGCCGGGTCTCAATTTTTGGAGAGGGGCACGTTATTTTTTTGGGGGCACGGGTTCCCAAAAATGGGCAGACGTACCACGTAGGTATATTTGTGACATTGGTGGTCCATGCCTCACTCGGCCAACAATTCGCAGTAAAAATTTGAATCAGTGCCATCGCAGCAGCCTGAGCAAAGGCATTCCACATGACCGGTTCCTCGCCATTCTACAGCCGGGTCTCTGGCAAGAAGGGCACGCCGGGTCTCGGACCCAATTAGATAAAAAAAAGGGCCGGGTCTGCGACCCGGCGGGACCCGGCCCACTTTAAGCCCTGCGAAGAAGGGAGGTCGTTGGCAAGGAAATGAAGAAAAACAAAGACTTTACGGGACTTTTTTCACGAGAGCACCAGAATGACAAAAAACTGCTCCTGCTGTCCCCATTTTATACTCTGGGAGATGCCGTGACCCTGGTTTGCGGGAGGGGCTCCCAACCAAGTGAAGATTTCTTTACATGAGTAAGGCCTACCCACCTTAAATAAGAAAATTTAAAGCCCAAGGGCAACAGGGTGCCACCAACATATATAAATGAACGGATGTCTGAGGTGACCATGTCAGTTTGTGCTAGGACCCCACCAAGTAGTGCTACCTAGATCTTAGCACCACCCATTTTTACAATGGGTGGTCCAAACTGGTTCGAGTGAGCCGGTTTGCGGGTACTCAGATTTTGATCCGGTTGGTTCTCTGGTTGACTTGGACCGGTCGGATCGTTGTTGAAAACATCTGAAAAGCTTACAAAAAATGTCTCTAATGGTTTTTCTCTTGTGGATGGAAACCAGCCAAATAAAAAATTCGTTAACGACGGGAGCAAAATCCATTCAGTGTACAAATAGTAAATACAGTAGGTAGGCCCCATCCCATCTTTAGTAACCTAATGCAAGACATTTCCTTGTTTGGCCTGTTACAATGGCCACACCCTTATCAACAACAATAACTAGGTATTTTTGTAGCCTACAAGACTGAGAAAAAAATGTGGATTTCGATCGGCAAGTGCCAAAAACTACCACCGATACAAAAAATGCAGAAAATCAGGCATCACAACCTCACGACTAAGCGCAGTGAACAAGACGACTGCAGCGCTCAAACCAAGCTGTCCTGGCTCCACTTCGTCAATCCCATTCGTAAAATTCGATTCTGAGCCAATATCCCATCTTTGTCCTGCAAACGACACCAACAGCGATGCAAATCAACCAATCCAATTGCCTTCAGTGATTCTTTCACTCAATGTCAGAATCATATTCACATGAGTTTATACTGTTCATTGTTTTGGCATCTAGTCGTCAAGACATGTCGAGCAATAAAATTACTCAATAAAAAATATAAAAAAAGACGATTAAAAGAGGATAACAAGTTCAAAGTCAGTAAAAGATATGTCGCGGTGTTCACAAAACAGCAAACTCATAGCGTGTCCAAAGAGCTATGGCTCAACTCGATAGCTATGGCTCAACTCGACAGCTATGGCTCAATTCCACTTTTTAGCAGTGCGGGCGAAAAAACTGTGAAAATATGGATTAAACCGTATGACAGGCCCATTTACATGAGTGTTAATATGGGTTCGGCGCACCATTTCTGCCTGCGAAAATGAATTCGGAAGCTGGGCAGGGGATCGCCCAGTTTGTTTTGACTGCTGCAGCCGAGCTGGCACATCGATTCGTTCATGTGTTGTCGATCGAAGGGGAATTTTACGACGCTAAAGACTCCCCGACACCCACAGTTATTGCCTTCAATACCTACAACAGAAACCAGAGTTGGTAGAATGTGAAGAGTCGAGCTCTTCCTTTTTTCATGGATCTGTGGAATGAAGAGTACCGAACAGGAAGAGTCTGCTGCTTATCGTGACAGTATAAAAAAACTGCGTAAAGATAACCTACTCTACGTTCGTAAATCTCAATACAAGGCCCCTTATTGCAGAAATACCCATTGCAAATTGCAAATAGGCTACCCATTGCATATTTTCTGAATTTTCTTTTTGCATAACAAAAAAATTCTGTTACTGTTACAGGAGAAGCCTATACACCAGGATGACCTTAGACTGGTAAACAGCTGAAACAAACATCGATAAATCCTTAAATCTTGAATAGTCGGGATCATTCGGGAGCTCGTGTTATTGAAAAATGAATGAGGTAACACCTTCTGCTTAGCTGACACTGGTAGGTGCCTACAGAAACTAATGCACATCAGGTATGTTTTGCCAATACTTGAGAATCAAGAGATTCCCATAATCTTGAGAATCACTTGCAAAAAGCATCTTAAAATGGCCAAAGCCTGCCAATGCAAATTTCCATAAGAACTCTGATTTTCCCTGAACTCTTTCCGTGGTGGTATTTCCAGCAGGAGTTCACCCAATCCAAGGGACTGAGCTTCTTGGCAGGAAGTTTGGGAGATGGAATCCCTCAGAGACTGAAGCTGTCTTAGCTGTCGCAACAAGAACTGGTTCTTCGAATGCCAGCGGATGAGAATTTTCATTCAGACGACACGACCACTTAGCATGCAGTAAAATAATTCGCTGTAATGTCTAACGGAACTTACCAGCATAAATATAAGATCCAAGGGTGCTTCTCTCGAAAGGTGGAGCCCACTTTGCAAGAAGAGCATGCATCGCTGGGAACGTTACACCCTGAAACATAAAAAAAAAAAAAAAAAAAACAGAGTTTGAAACAAAAATAAAACACAACGCTGCAGAAATTAAAAATCCTCTTTTACAATCGAGGTTAAAATCTGACAACTCTGGAAAGATTTGCTGCAATGTAGTGAAAATTTTGCAACGCAACAGCTAAATGGGAAAAGCACCTGTACGAGAGCATTAATTTATTCGCGCACAACTAATTTCTTCACAAGGCTGGAGATTCAAGTCTCAACACATCTGAGCTTGACACAGTTGAACTTTGACATCAGCACCAAGATGTGGATACACTATCTTCGGGATATTTTCTGGGGGAAAATGTTGGATATCAAGCAGCAGGTTGACAACAAGCAATATGCAGACACCAACCAATCAGTAGATAGGTTGATTACAATCTATAGAAAGTGAGGGCAGGGGTTAGGTCAGATTTGGTTAGCTTTAATCACAGCCCTGTACATAAAACAGTTTGGCATTTTAAATGGGAAACATCGATCTGGGAATTTGGGCTCCAAACCGCCATTTTGTTGTCTTTCATCGAATCCAAAGCGACTTTTTTGGAATCCACTCGCTCGCGGATTTCTCCCTGTATCTTGGAAAGTTATCATCCGATTTGAACAAGGTTGGGGTTATTGGAAATAGGACGAAACAGGCAATATATTTTCTCTTTAGAAAATTTCAAACCACTAGCAAACAGACGTGCAATCACATTGTGAAACGAAATTGAAATTTTTCCACGTGAAAAAGTACCTATAGGCCGTTTTTTCTGGTTCTGGAACCCCGACACCAAGTGTTTTGATATGATCTTAAGATTTACTTTTTGCTCAACTATAAAGTGCGCGACGGCATCCACCTAGCTGGTACGAGTGTCGGGCATTGGGCCAGAGAGTCGTCAAACCCACGGTCAAAACTGTCGTCATTTTACTAGTTCAATCAGCTTCATTGAGTGACTGTGCAAAAATTTGCAGGCGCCAGACGGTTTGATTTCTGCATTCCCGAAAAGAAGCCCGAATTTGTCCCTTTTATGAAAACCCCAAACATATTGAAATCGTAGTCAACAATAAATTAACAAACTGGCCGCTAACCGTTCGTAATGGCTTGAAAATGGCATTGATATTGAAATCGGATGAAAACTTTCAGAGATATGCTGAGAAGTCTTCATGCACGCACGTAAAAGAATGTTGTCCGCTGATGCGACCAAGAGGCAACAAAATTGCTTGCTTTCTCCCGATATATCTCCGCCCCTCACCCGTTTTAAAATTAGGTACAATGGAAAGACCAAACTGTAGTTATACATGGCGGTGGCTTTAATTAAGAAAGAAGGAAGGCAAATGTATTAATTAAAATCATGCTCCGGAAGTTGGTTCAACTAAATAAAAGCACCTTTTATTTGCTGGAAAATTTAAAATTTTTTGCATGAACATCATTTCTGCACGCAACATCATCGATTCCAGTCAGAAAATCAGCGACAACAACCAGCCAAACACAATACAGAATGTTGCGCTCAGGTCCAACCCACATGATCTCGAGACTCGAATCCAGAACGCTGATTGGCTGTGACATCAATTTCAAATCCGTGGGCGTAACTACCTCTTCGAAAATATTTTTGTTGGGCGATTTTAAAATACGTACCTCCTACCTAGTTTTAATACCTCTGTAAAAATGCATCCGGTTATAACCGTGCGCAAATAAAATACAAAGTTTTATGCGCCTGTCAAGACAATTCAAATGTACCCAGCTGCTGATTGTAAACTTGTACCCTTGACTCTTACCTCTCCAAGTCCTTCCAAAACCCTGACAGCCACGAGATAATGCATCCCTGCTCTTGCAGCTGCTGGTGTTATCATAGTTAAAAGAGCCGTTATCAAAACACCAACACCGTAGAGCCACTTGGCACCATATTTCTCTGCCAACATTCCACCAGGTATCTGCGTCACTACGTAACCCCAAAAGAAAGAGCTTAGGATAATACCTTGCTGATATTCATTCCAATTGAATTCACCTTCCTGCAAAGAGAAATAAAGGAAAATATTTGAATTTTATAGTTAGCAGTGGTCTTGGGGTTTCTAGCAACACACACTGGGAAAAGGACAGTTTGAAGATCATTCTTAAGTTGCTTTCGAAGATCATTATTGGTATATTCCCAAAATTTTCAGGAATTATGATTGAAAATTCTGACGAAGGTTCCAAAGAATACCTAGGTGTCTCCGAAAATGTTCGCCAGCTTTTTAATACCTATTCCACTATGTATTCAAAATAATCACAATGTCATTTTGATTTTTTTATGAGAACAGCCAGGAGTGGGCATAAAGGGGGTATGGGAAGGGGTTGTTTTTCCACTTGGCAAGTGCATTTTCTGCTGTGAAGTCTTTTGAAACAGCTATTCTCCCCAAACATTTTCCTAATTGCTGTGGGCTTATCATCCCCAGCTTCCTCAAACCTTTTTTTTTTTACTTTTGCTTGTAGACCATTAACAGTTTAGCCACATTATTTACAGCACTTTGCTGCTTTCAGAATTTTCTCGCCAGTCATTATGCTCTGTAGATGATGGTGAAATGACTCATGCTTTCATAGAAACAGGCAATAGTCGACAATCTTGATCAGCAACCACGAACCATTTGAGGCCAAAAAATTAAAAGTTTTCGCGGGAATAGTTAAAAGTTCCCAGGAATAATCCCAAAATCCCCAAAAATTGGAATATTCCAGAAATTTCCAAGAATATTTCAAAACTTTTCGGGAATATATCAAAAAATTTCTGGGAATTTTGGGTTCCCAAAGCGAGGAGCAAATATTCCCAAAATTCCTGGTAATTTTCAATCATTCCCAAAATTCCCGAAAAAGAATGTTCCCACAAAGTCAATTCCTAGGCATCTATGAACACTTACTCGGTGCCTACATATTCATATTTGTTACTGTTGTTATGTTTGTTTCTCTGTCGAATATTGTTGGTAAATTGTTTTTCTGTAACACCTTTCTGTTATTTTGTTTCTCTCAGCCCAGATGCCAGACGTTCTGAATGTCCGAGAAGCAATTTTCATTGGACCAATGAAAATTGCTTGAAATTCTTGTGCTTGCCAATGAAAATTGCTTGAAATTCCAACTGTGAATTCCAGAACAAGAAAAATGTGAGGCTGCATTAATCGTTCCGAGAAAATCTGATCTAAAACCGATAAACCTAATTTGAGCCCGTGTCTAAATTTCTGAAACATAATTAGGAACAAACTTTGAATGTGTAATCAATAATATTTTGTAGACTTAAGTATGTAACCATAATTTGTAGCAATAACCTTGTTAAGGAGGCTTCCAGTCTGAGTAACTCCAGAAGGATTTGAAGGACTAGGACAGACATCCGAACTGGAATTTGAACGAGGAGCACTGTTGTTGCCAACCATTGCCACAATTGCAACGGACAAATTGACCCTCATCGCATAAACGTTCACAAAACCAAGGAAGCCGAGAAGAGCCAAAATGTGACGGGCACTGAGTAATTCTGTATCAAATATTCAGCAAAAACAGAAAGGGAATTCCAAAGATTACTTTGGAAAAGATTACTTCATGGTTACTCTGGTTGGATTACAATACAAATGCGGAACTGTCATGGCAGGCAAGCAATTAGATAGGTACCTACGTGAGGTGATAAATTAGGTCACTTTTTGAGTCATTGTGTGACCAAAACCCTTTTTTGTGGTCACTTTTCATGAAAACTTCACTTTTTTTTTTTGAAAAAAGTCACCTTTGAAAAGTTCACATATTTTTTTTTGAAAAAAGTCACCTTTGAAAAGTTCACATATTTTTTTTTCTTGAAAAAAGTCACCTTAAGACATTTCAGCAAAAATAGGGAACCAATTCTCCATTACAAAGTTCCAGTTCTAGTGTCCAACCAGCCTCAGCTCTTGTGAGCCATACTGTGGCATTTTTTCATGACAAAGTTATCAAAATATTCTACTTGTGAAAAATGGACCAATCATTTATGCTCAGTTGCACCAACGAGAATCACGCTGACATGAAAGAGGCAACTCTGTAAAGCCCAACACATGTGCATGATACATGTAGCTGCTTCGTTCAGTAGGTATTCACATGGCTTCCATATAGGAATAGGCCTATGTGACGATGCTACGATCCTTAACACATGAGTTTCCTCTTGTTACCTAATGAAAGTCCACATACCTGACAATAACAGCTAAAATCTGGAGTGGGTGTATGTCACTTGTCATTACTGCAATTCGAATTACCAGTGTAGTATCTAATGGAATCATGACCAACTTACCTCGATTTGGAGCATTGCTGGGATTTTGCAGTAGCCTTGCAGAATCGGCATACTCCTGGTTTCCCGTTTCTTCCATTGTCATTGGTAAGTAACAAGTCAATTCCAAGACTCAACAAAATTTTGGTAGACACCTATTTCTTCAAGCAGCACCCTCTGATGGCATTATCTTCTTACGGTGATCAGTGATCAGTCTCTGCTTCATAGTCATGGAGCCCAATACCCATTATACCATTGAAGACTGGAGAAATATCCTTGGATATGACAAGTCATGGCATGTGATCAGGATCAGATAATCAACCGAGGAAGGTACCTATTGGGCCAACCAAAGAGGCCCGTCTACCATCTTCATTTTGGCCTACAGTTTAACTCTTCACTTCATTCCCTCCTTGAATGGGTAAAGAAAACAAAAAAAATGTTATAGGTACCAAAAATGCTTTAGCCAAACAACCTGTGGTGGCTGGCGAGTGGAGGCATGTGCAAACTGTAGCATCGAGGTTGAACCACAGGCCAGGTGAATGACATCAAAAAGTTTATACTCACCATTTTCGTTCCAGCATCTCTTCAAGCCTCATATTTTGTAAAAAAAATCATTCCACACATTCAAGCAACTGGGTGTGTAAGACGGAAAAGGTGGGTAACGAGGACTACAGTGATGTCATTTTTCGAATCTAAGTTGCCGGCGCTCGATAAGTGTGAAGATCGACGACCTCGTTAAACTGTATTTGACAGCCTTGCATGAAACAACAACTCAGCATTGAGACATGATATCACCAAGGCAGACTGTAAACAAACAGTCGCCGGGTGCCGCCCACATGTCAAAATTATTGTAAAACATGGTTTCAGAAGCAAACCATCGGTGTTGGCAAAACGCAACCAGATTCAGATTCCAGAAACCACAGAATCACACATTGAAAAATGACTAGGTAGGTACTTCTTATTTAATCTTCCTTTCACCACTTGGTCTGCAATCTGTAGGTAGGTATAGTGGCGGCGGAAAAAGATTACTCATACATGTGTTTTTCCCATCTAACTGTTGCCTCCGAAACTTTTTTTTCTTTCTTTTTACTCTTATGCATTTGGCAGAAATTAAAGTGCCAAATTGCAACGGAGCTTTCTAGAGGTGTCAGATTTTGACACAAGTGATGAAAGAGGATCTTTTATTTCTGCAGCATGGAGTTTTTGCTAAAATCTCAAGAATGGAAATTTTTCACATGTATGGGTAATCTTTTTCCGCCGCCAGTATACCTATATTCTTCTGCCTGCACTGCTGCGCAGAGTACCAATAACCTAGGAGAGGGTAGGTACTTGGTTGGTTGGTCCAACCAGCGAGACCCCAGAGCCAGATGAGAGAGAACAGAGGCCAGGGAATAATACCACACTGACGAATGAACCAAAATAGATTGCCCCCGAAGAGCCCAGATGATTTTTTTAACTGGAGCCACCACTGGCTCCATGCCGATGCAAATGTGGGACAAGTCCCGTGTCATTTTCAAATAGGTAGGTACCTACCTTAAAGACCAATGCCAATGATTTGATGCAGAAACAGATCAATGCACAAGGCACCATGTCAGGACAATTTTAAAAAAAGCAAGACAATTGATGACATTTGCCAAAAAATAGCACGTCAAAAGCCAAACATGGCAGAGGCAGGTAGCAACCGTCGATGTGGTTGTTTTTTGCCCATTGTTATTTTTTTCATTTTTCAACAAACAGCAAACGATCAGCAGTTGTGCATCCTCCGCCACCAGCAATTTTCAATTGTTCAAAAGAAAGAAAATATTCTTGCGACCAGACCACGTAACACTCGTTTTTGGTAGATACCTCCTGTCCCAAGTCCCTACGATTGCTGACACTGAACCCAACAGTTCCACATATTTTTTTTTTCAATCCACTTCTGCAAGCACATCTCTGATTGGTTGTTGGGAATTCCAGCTAAATTCAGCATTTTTAATCAATGAATCCACCTAATCTAACCTAACCTTTATCGACCTAAGAAATGGATACACAGAGCTGCGAAACCATGGCTAACATTCCAAATATGTGAAATGGCAAAAAGCGATGTCGATTGGCAAGGCAAAAAGGTGCAAAATTGATGACACAATTTCAGATGATGGGATGTCATTTCGTCATCATCATCTTTATTTCAATTTTAATCAATTTTTGCATGTTTTTATTCGAGATTGTGAATGGGTGCGTGTATGCTGGATGATTCTTGCCTAGGGTGTTCCGTGTCTGATTGATTGTTGTGTTCGTAGTGAATGTTGTATCACTAGGCCCCATGTGCGTCCACATTCCAATGATATCTATGGACGTAAAAAACATGCAAGTAGACCTATGCAAAATGTATACCTCAAAAACATGCAAGGGATGGACGCATATACATCAGGAAGATACAAGGATCGTGCCCATGGTATTACAAATGCGAAGCCGGATGTGAGCAATTCTCAGCGGCAGCGTGGTCGAGTGGTCTAAGCCTCGCACTTTCGGTATTTTGTACTGAGGGTTGCGTCATGCATGTGTCGATTCTGTAACGTACAGGTCTACTTCTAGTCTTACCTCTTGCTTATCTTCCTTCTTCCTCTCTGTCTTCTAAGCCTCCAAATATTCCCTTCAAATTATCAAATAGTCAGGTCAGGAATACACCAATCCCTAGTATTCCACCATTTACAAAATTAGCAGACTCCTACACCTGTTTTTATTTAACAAACAATAGGAAGAAAGAACAAGATTTATAAAAATGTTACCCACATCAAACACTTCAAATTTAGGCATATAACAATGCTTTAACATTTACTTTAACAGCAATAACTATACATCCACCACATGGGGTAGGAACACCAAGAAGTCCGTTGACACCTGCACCTCGTCCCTGATGGGCCTCCGCCTGAAAGCTTCTCTCTCCCTCCAAAGTGAACACAGTCTGCAGGCCACCACCCGTCCTCCTCCACCAGTCTCAAAGTCTTTTCCCAACAGGAGCAAGAGCTTAACAGCACTCTTTCAACTGATCTTTGATAAGACTGTTCTTGATCACCTTTGAGATCAGATCTGGAACACAACCCTCTAGACTCACAGTGGACTTCTTCACCTCTGAGTTCTTGGTGGAACTCTCACCATGAAGCTCAGTCTCTCTCTGACTCTTTGCCTTGGCTAGGCTAACTTCTTCACCAAACAAGGGAAATATCGTCACCACTACTTCAAAATCTGATGTATTCTTCTAGAATCATCAATCCAATCGCCCCTATCTTCGAACCAGGGGCCAAAGAGTCAATATATCTTTGCCTGGTCTGTGTAAGACCAGGGAACTTCATAATTTAAAGAAACAACATGTTTCCTTTCCCCACCCACCCACCTAGAGGAATAGAAAGAAGAAACAAATTAGCACATCCTAACCATGCTAATCAATCGACCGCCACAATTCCATGGCATTACTTTTTTTCCAAATCGGTATTTTTCCATCAGGCTGCACGGCAAACCGCATGGTCCGGGCCAATTGCTTCACTTTTTTTTGCGACAGTGAGGAGCGGCAACTGCGAACATCGGTCAACCCCGGCTGATCGAGTGGACGATGAAGAAAAAATTGGCAAAATGGACCGTCAGCCTCCCATTGCAACAAAGTGCATTGTTTCTGTGCATGCCTGCCAGTATTTGCGAACTACAGCAGCCAGGTTTTTTAAACAAAATCCCACAAAAAAGGGAGTCACTTGCCGAATTAAAGAGAAGTCTACTAGGTATCGGATGTTCTAATCTAAACCACATTTTCATCCTTCAAAAAAATGCTCACTTTCACCAAACCCCGAACACTTTCCTGCACCGGCAAAACAATCGAAAAATATATCGCACACGGTGGCTTGTTTTCGAAACCTACCGAAATCACGCAGGTTGCACTCACGGCGAGAGAATAACATGGTTAGTCGGATTAGCGCGGTCTCTCTATTTTACTTTTCTTTGCGGAATCCAAAATGGCCGCTCAGCCGGAGGGATAATCGAATCCGCACACACCAACTTGTGCAGGCATGACGAGTGGATGGCCTTTTGGCAGGGTTTTCGCAAAATATGCAGCCGATTAAAAATATTTTTAAAATAATGTTGTCAAATATGCAGCCGATGAGTATGCAATTCCAAGATGCTGTCTCCAAATTGGATAACATTACATCTCGACTGGTGACTGTTGAGCACAGGCTAAGCATAGTTTTGGATGAAAATGCTCTGCTGAGAAGGCAAGTTGCTGAACTTACCGAGAGCGTTCTTGCTCATGATGACTACATGTACAGGGACAATGTTCTGATCCGCGGCCTGCCAGAGGTCCAGAATGAAAAGCTTGAGAACGTAGTTGCTGACATTGGCAAGCATGTGAAAATGGATATCCAAGCCAGTGATATAAGTGCAGTTCATCGTCTTCCCGCTCGTGGCCCCGGGCCTAAACCGGTTGTAGTGAAGTTTGTACGTCGACTGATGCGGGACAAGTTTCTGTTTGAAGCCAAAGCAGCCCGGTTGACTACTCAGAAGTTGGGATTCACTTCAAATGAAGGCTCTGCATCGAAGATTTTTGTCAATGACCATCTAGCTCCGAGGAAGAGAACTTTGTTTGCGAAGTGCCAGGACTATCGGCGTAAATAGGTACAACTTCAAATTCCTCTAGGTGAAGAATTCCAAGATATTTCTCAGGAAAGATGAAATGTCTATCATACAGGAGATTACGAATGAAGCTCAACTGATTCTGCCGACTTATACTGCCCAGGTAGTCTGGACTGCTTTGCATTTGCTGTTTCTTCAGGATGTCATTGTTATGACTCAGCCAGATTTTTTGGACTTGTTTGATGTTCATTGTGATCGCACTTGTGGCACTTACAGTGTATCCCAATTTTCTAATCTTGTTAAACATTCTGGGGATAAGTTCACGTTGTTGCATTTAAATATTCGCGGAATCCAATGCCACTTTGAGGAACTTCTTGAGCTGCTTGATTCCCTTTCTATCATGCCATCCATATAAGAATAAACAGAAATTCATATTCCCGAAATGAGTGTTATGGAGCTGTTTAAAATTGATGGCTATGTATGCCATTGCTCCATCCGTCCATCATCTAGGTTTGGTGGAGTTGCCATATATGTACACAATAGTCTTGGTATGGACCACAGCTCTGTCACTTGTCCCTCCTTTGGCGAGTGTGTAGAAGCAGTTCTTCTGAGAATTTTTCTTCCAACCTCAAACAACTCCACTTTGAGCTGTTCTTTTTTGGGAGTCTATAGGTCACCCTCATCTTCTTCCACTTTATTCCTTGAGAGGTTTGAGGAATTGTGCTCTTCCTTTATAGAACTTGGGGATGATGTCATTGTGGCTGGGGATCTAAATTTTGACCTGGGTGCCAATCCACCATCTCCATCAGTTTAAATCTACAAGAGTCTCCTCGATAGCTGTAACCTTGTATCATTGATTAATGTTCCCACAAGGGTGGCTGCTGAATCTGCAACTATAATTGATCACATTGTAGTGAGTAGTTCTGTACTTGGTTGCTTTTCTGCAGTTAAATCCGGTGCTATTACGGTTGATATCTCTGACCATTTCTGTACTTTTGCTAATTTCTCTTTGCCTATGTCACTTAGCCCCAATTTGCCTGTTAATAGGTCCTTGAGTTCAAGTGATCGCCTTGTCCGTCATTGTGATTATGGTAAATACGCTTCTGTAGTAGCTAACATTAATTGGAGTAATTTCTATTGTGTAAGTAATCCTGATTCACTTGTTGAGATGTTCACTCAGCGCATTGTTGATGCAAAGTCTTCTTGTGTGTACAATGTCTTTAAACCTAAGCACAGAGCAAAGTATAAATTTCCCAGGAACCCATGGATAACTGCAGGTCTTCTGAGGTCAATTCGTCACAAGGACAATCTGTTTTATAAGATAAAAAGTGGGAGGTCTTCCCCTGCTGTTCTTGACAAGTTCAGAAAATATAGAAATATTTTGACTAAACTTCTGCGTGAAGCCAAATTAAAATATTATTCGCGTATTTTTGCAAATTGCTCTAACAACGGCAAGAAGACTTGGTCTGTTATCAACGGAATTTTAGGTAAGACTGCTCCGATTACACATCTTCCCCGAATTCTGGATGGCAGGGGTACTGAACAAACGGATCCTAAGCACATTGTGAATTGTTTAAATGATTTTTTTGCATCTGTCGGACGTTCTGATGATCCTCATGATGGCAGATCTTACATGCAATATTTGAAAAATTCACCATCAGATTCTTTGTACCTATGCCCTGTAGACACTAGTGAAATTGAGCGAGTAGTCGCTTCTCTGGCATGTGCCGGTGGTGAATTAGAGGAAATATGCTCCAAAGGTATAAAATGTGTGATAACCTTTGTAGCTGCGCCAATTGCTCATATTTGTAATTCTATAATTTTAAGCTCAGTCTATCCTTCTGCTTTGAAAGTCTCCAGAGTTGTACCTGTGTATAAAAAATGTGGTTCACGTGTTGACATGGCAAATTATAGGCCCATTTCAGTGCTGCCAGTTCTTAATAAAATTGTAGAGAAAATAGTTTTTACTAGACTGTATGATTTTTTGCAACACAACAACATTCTGCATCCAAATCAATATGGATTTAGGAGGGGGTTCTCCACAACGCATGCTATTTCCTCGCTTGCCACACGGATTTTGTGCCATGGATATAGGAGAATATGCAGGCTGCCTAGCTTTGGATCTCTCCAAGGCATTTGACACTGTAAATCATAAAATCCTGTTGGACAAGTTAGAGTTCTTTGGAGTTCGTGGTTCTGCATTAAAACTGTTCCAAAGCTATTTGGCTGGTAGATTTCAGAGGGTTAAGCTGTCTGAGGGGTATTCCTCTTTTCTAGAGTGTCTTTATGGTGTACCCCAAGGGTCTGTTTTGGGGCCATTGTTGTTCATAATTATTTATGTTAATGATTTCTTTAACATTGGCATGTGCAGTGATTTGTTTTTGTATGCAGATGACAGTACATTATTAAATGCTGGTGGTAATCTTGTAGATGTGGTGGCTAGACTTCAAGCTGACTTAAATGCTGCAGCTGATTGGCTCTCAGTTAATAATCTCAGACTGAACATCAGTAAGATAAAATTTGTCATTTTTCACACGAAACGCAAAGGCCTTGACCCCAAACCAGCTGCTGGTTGGATTAGCTTAAATGGGGATTGCATCCCCCTCAGTGACACTATGTGCTTTTTGGGTGTTACTTTTGACTGTCACATGGAGTGGAACCATCAAATTGCCTCCCTTAAAAAGAAGCTCAATTCTGTCCTTTTTACTATGGTGCGTGCTTCTCGCTCTTTGCCAACACAGATAATGATCAAGTTATACTATTCATTGGTTTATTTTTTTTTTTTTTTTTTTTTAAGAGATTAACAAAATATGCTTTTCATTCACGTCTTGTGTATGGAATTGAAGTCTGGGGCTCCACTTATAAATCAAGATTACTACCCGTTTTTGTTAAGCAGAAATCTTTTATTAGGCTAGTTGCACGGAAAAATAGATTTGCTCCATCTCGACCCCTTTTTAAGATGTTTAATGTAATGCCTTTCTTTCAGCTGATATTGTTTCGACAGTGTATTTTGGCTTTTCAGATTCTTTCTCACTCTGTGTCAATTCAAGGGCTAAATTTTGTTTTATGAGGCTCAGTTGTTCCAACTAGGGCTCTTGGCTCAAGGAAAATTCTTCTCCCTAAGCCTAATACAACATTGGGTAAGACTTGCTTGGCTTACCGTTTAGCATTTCTGTGGAACTCTCTCCCACCTTCTGTTACCTCCATTTGCAACTTACCATCCTTTCGGCAGAAACTCAGCACCTTCATATGGCATGAAAGTTTTGATCCACTTGCACTGTATTGTTTTGGGTTTGAGTAGGTGGGTGACTGAGATTCGTCACACACCTAGGTAGGCAGATACCTACTTGATACCTACTAAAAAAAAACTTGATTGAAATTGCATTTTTCTGACCCTTGTCCATTTTTACATTGTTGTAGGAGTCTCACACATATCTTCACAGTTGTAGGTCTCTTGGGGGTGGGCTAGTGCTAGCATTGCCAATTTCCTCCCCTTCCGGACCTTTCCATCCATGTCCTACATTTCCAATGGGAACAGATTAGGTTGATTCAAGGCTAGTGTGTACTTAGCCTTTTGTAGGCAGGAAGATATCCATCCAGAGTTATTTTGTTTCGCTTATCAATCTGCTAGGTAGGCTTAAATTATCGCCCTTGCATTGTTCCTAATTGTTGTTATTATTTTCTTTTACCATTGCCTGCTTGGCAATGGTTTTGTTTAGGACTTTGGTGATGGACAATCATTGGCTGCTCCATTTAACTCGTATCTATTGCCTGCTGGATTTTTTAATCTGCTGGGCTGTTCATTTTGATCTTTTGGTGCCTGTTCTTGCCATTGGCCTGAATTATTACGAATCGTCTTCTTTCCTGCAACCGACAATGTTGAACAACAACTGTTACCCATGAGGTGAGTGCTACTCCTGGTTTTTTCCATGACTCTCTTCTTCTCGTATGTTTTCATCTTTGCTGCTCATTTTCATTCTGCCAATGGCAATGGATTGGAGGGCCCTTGATTTTCCATCTTCAACTGATCCACGGAATTAAATTAAAATAAAGAATAAAAAAAAAATCATCCTTGATGTCAGCATATTGGAAATTTAGGTTAAGAATCTTTCGGCCCCGTTTTGCAGAGGAGAGCAGTTTAACATCTGATTGAGCGGTCTTGAAAGATGATGGCTTGGGAGGCAGTGGGTCCGGATGGAAGGTTGAAAAGGTGCGAGCAGAGCCATATGCAATAGGTGCCGAAGGATTGGATGCCTGCTTTATCGGCCACATTTCCTCGTAATGGTGGCGAATTTCGAATGTGAAGATTCTCACGGGCATATAAGTTGTCAGCATAGGGAGGACATTCGAAGGGATCCCAGGAGGGCTGGTTAAGTCCCCTGTTCCACTGATATAAGGAGACAGGTGGCAAAGAGTAAGAGGCAATGGCAAGACAACATCATCAAACCACCAAAGACAAACAATGGTGTCGGGGGAACTAGGCAACACACAGTTTGAAATTAGTTGAAATAATGTGTGTCTGTGTTGATTTGATTTGTTTGACAAGTTAAGAATGGTGAGATAGACTGCATAAGAACCTCACCCTCAGAGAGTCATCACAGGGTTCAGGCTGACTGCCTGATGATGAGGATATCCATCTGATCAAGCGATGAGTATCAGAACTAGAGCTAGGTACAAGGAGGCCAAGATGTTATACCAAAGAAAACCTTAAGCAAAGAAGAATTTATGCTGACCTTCCACAATCTAACTCAAGTGAGCAATGAGCATCTTCAGGGTCGGGGTGGAACCCAACCAAAGAGGGGTGAGGGAGAACCAATCGAGCCGCTCAACTTAAAAAATTAAAAGGCCATTTCAGCTTGATCCTTAGTGTACCTAATCAATCATGATCTGGCCACATCTTTGGAATTCCTTTCAGCATGGCAGCTAGCTCCAAACAAATAAGTTAAAACAATATGAAAGATATGAAATCAAGACATATTCTGCATCCTCACACGCAACAAAACAACGTTAAAATTAAAAAAAACAAAATCCATCTTAGGACAGCAAAATTCTAAGTCTGCTCATTGACTAGGTTCTGCAAGCAACAATGAATGGCCTCGACTGTTCTCGGGATAATCAATTCAAAGAGTTCAAATGGGAAGAAGTAAGTTTGTAGGTAGGGAACTCCAAATTCCGCCATGTAGTTAAGTAGTCTAGATATGTTACCATCAGATCAGCAAGCCTCCAAGAACAGAACTGGGATCCAACCAATTGCAGTTCCAAACCAACTCATTGACCAAACCAACTTATCATGAAGGCAGGGTTCTTCTGAATATTACCGAACATCCGAATGATTGAGCATGCACAATAATAATTGCTGGGTTGCTCATTTATTCATCGAATGAAGTCAGGAAACTGAGGAGGTAACAGTGTGGTGGCATGATGACCAGGCAGAATCAAGTAGAAGGTATGCAGATCCAGTTATTTTGACAGCTGGTTAGGTATTGCAAGCTGAGAAAGGGAAAAAACAGAAGACTCATGAAATGCTGTTGAAGATATCGCATCATCCCACACTCTCTCCTACTAACCAACATAAAGAGACAGGAAAACTGAAACCACTACACATACAATCCATAATAATTCCACGTCTCACTTGCAAGTGTTTTCCTGTTCCTTTACATTTTTTTTAGATAGGTACCTACTCAGTTGCTCGCAATCAGAAGATCAAGATTACAACTTTGCAATTATTGTCTGCTGTGAACTAAGAAGACAGACGAACCACCATGCACATGATGCAATGGACAGGTACCTACTCAAGCAAATATGCCCCGTATTCAATTTCACTATGAGATTTCTGATAAAAATTAAAATGGATTCGTATGTTGGAAAACAAAATGAATGTTACTGCCTCCCTCAGCATCAGACCAACAAATTTGAAGAAGGCAAAAAAACAAAAATGCGAGGTTTTCTACCATTTTAACTTGGCTTAATTTCGAAATGTGCCCTCACGAAGACTCAGACAGGTTATCATCTCACTCTTACTATGGTCTTGCCGAGTCCAAATTTGGAAAAGATAACTACAAATAATCCTTCCAACAAAAGAAGTTATCTTTGTTACCATAGGTACCTAGCCTTTCACCTCAATCCTCTTGGTACCTACCACTCCACCTTTCCAACAAACCTCTGCATTGAGTATTCATGTACTCAGGCAGGAAAACTCCTGGTGTTCCTTGACAAATAGGCCCACCCGTTGCCAACTGAAATGGTTTACACGTGATCCAACACTTACCCCGAAGCTTTTGAAAGCTGGGCAGAAAAGCTGATTGGATATGACAAAATCAATTGAATATGCATCAATTCGTGAATTCGTCATTCACTGCTTTGAAAGCAAGCCACATGATTGGCAGAAAATAGTTAGCAAAAATTGAACTGCATATGAGCAGCAATAATCACTTGTGGAATTCCTGTGCCGAAAGAAAAATCTCATAAGCCAACCCACGGTGAGCAGGACTGCAAAAAAACCTGACACCTGGCACCTGGCAAAGTCACGAATTTGTGACTTGAGCATACCTTGGCATTCATTTCAATCCTGCCTTGAACTGGGGACCTCATATAAGTCAGATGGTAAAACGGGTATCAAATCAACTGAAATTTCTTATCCGACACTATTCCCACGCCTCCAGAAAGGTAAAGGAAATACTCTACTTCTCATTGGTTCGTTCCATCTTAGAATATTCAACAACGACCTGGGATCCTCATCTTCAGTGCCATATTGATGCACTTGAAGCTGTCCAGCGCAGGGCAGTGAGGTTTGTTTCTGGGGACTTCTCCTTTCACTCCAGTGTGACATTGCTCAGGGAAGAGCTGGGCTGGGAATCCCTTGCTACGAGGAGAAAGCTCAGGGGTGTTTCAATTTTTCGAAAATGTGTCCGTGGTGAGGGAGGATGGGCAGGATGCTGTTGCACCCTGGTCAAAAACACAGGGTCGACGAGGGCCAGTGACCTCGTTTCATTTATCCCACCTTCCCTTTCCAAAAATGTCTCTAGGTTTTCCTTCCTAAACAACTACATGTTTCTCTGGAACAAACTTGGCATTTCTCATGACATGCTAAACCTATCAGAGGCCAGTTTTTTATCTGTCATAAAGCCAAAACTCAGTTTATCGCCCTAGTAGGCCTAGGTGTCAGGTAGGTACATAGGTTTCTTTGATCATGCCCCCATTTTGCTTCCTTGGAGATATTATGCTAATTGTGCCTTTTCCTTTTTTCCATGTTTTTCCATGTTTTCATGCCCTAAAAATTGAGGTACCTACCGAAATTGATATATTTGTGACCAAATTGATTTCTTGTTGTGTTACCTATCTATTCATCCGAGCCTGCTGTCAAACTGTCACCATCTGGACAATGCCATGCTGGGATCCTCACGTCGCCTGACCTGGTTCGTGTTCTCTTATTTTTATTTTTCTGGCCACATTTCTTGACAATACCCACCATGGGTTTCTAAAAATGTACCGCAATCTCTCTGCACCGATGGTTTGCAAAAAAAAAAAAAAAAAAAAAAAAAAACTGCGGGGTCAGCAGCCAGCAGCAAAAAGTGGCGCGACCCCTCATCGCCGACGCGATGAGGCCACGAAGGAGGCCAGAAAACAAAAGACCCAATAGTGAGTGAGTCGGAGCGCATGAAAAAGAAAATCCAACAACATAGCATCATCAGGGAATAGGGATGCAGTGTTGTTAGCATCTCAGGAGGCATTTGCAAAAAAATAGCATCACATCCCATGTTCAATGTTCATCGTTTCCAATTCGTCAAGATGACAGGTCGTTGGATTGAGAATCATCACATTGGAAATGTTGATTTCAATTCCGGTGTCGTATCATCAAAAAGCACAATGAAAAATTGAACAGTAATGTGTGTGCAAGTGCAATTTCCAATTTAGGCATATATGAGAAAAAGAAGAAGAAAAGAAAATTAAACATTTGTAAGGTCGTACAAATAGAGCCAAACTTTTATTGGAAAATGTAGGGGGGTCATGCCCTAACCTAAGAAGAACCTACCTATCTTGGAAAACAATGTGATCACCTAGGATAGGCCTAAGAATCTCTACAAGATGAGAGATGTGGTATGGTACCTTCAAACTGACAAGTTCAGCTTATTTGGAGCGGCAATGCCATCCCCAAGAATCCTCAGTGCATGGGGATGCAGCCCGGCAGGCATCAGCTGGTAGAGCATCAGGAAATGAGCCAGAAGTTCTCGCGCCGAAGCGGTAAGTAGATCCTTCCAGCCCATTTCCATCAGCTCCACCACTGAATGTGGGTTTTGCCTACTTGAAACCAAACCTTACTTGAACTTGAAACCATGTTTTCTTTTTTACTGCCGATCGCGATGGCGTCTTATCTAAACACAAAAAGATACATGCTGCCTCGGTGAAAGAACACGAAGACTTGATTGTTGTCGTGGTAATTGCCGAGGCAAAAAAATGATGCATGTCTGACCGGGGATTACCACGTCCAATGGCTTTTACTGCCTGTGGCCCCCAACAATCAACACAGCAAAAAAAAAAAGCAGAAGGATTTTCGGTGGCGCATTTTGTGGTTTGTTGAACTGAATTTTTGAAAGTCGAAAATCATTGAAGTCCCAAAACTGCGACAAGTTGAGCAGCCAAAAGGTGAAAGTTGACCAGCTTCAAATCTTATTACAAATGACATGGAATCATGTGACAACAAGTCACAGGATGCTCACAATGGCCGGGTTTCAGATGAGATGTTGAGGGGTCCTTCCAAAATGCGGAAATCGCGGAATTTGCGGACCGAGGCTGCAGTGCGAATCCAAACCCCGAAACCTCCAAACCAAACCAAAGATTCTTCAGCCGCCGACGCGATCGTGCGGGTTTTTCCGACTGCTCCTCTTTGCCTCCAATGTTGGAGCTGCGTTCCCAATCAATATTGAAAAATGCGGCCATTTTCAAATTTGATTTTTTCGGTGTTTTTATTGATTTTCTTGTCTTATTACTTTTGTGCCGATCCTTGTTGCGGCTTTTCTGTGCTGGGCGCTGATTTGGATTGCCATTGCGTGAGGGTGAAAGGTGGAAATCGCACCCCAACGAAATTAAAGTTTCTGGGCACTGCGTGGCATTTTGAGCG
>JASGXE010005016.1:0-25016 GCA_030068105.1 Sinentomon sp. SZTP_YWyxl | reverse complement strand
AATAATAACACCTCCGCCTCCCGTCAACCACCTTCTCTCCGGAATATCCTTGTGACGAAGTCGGGCAGTTTTAATTGTGATTTTTCGATTTAACCGCGGCTGAATTTGGGTGGAGATTCGACCGTCCGTTTTGATCATTCTGAACCAATCCTTTTCCACGTCTACGCTGTGCCATTTCACATTTTCGTGGTTTTGGGCAGAGCTTCATTAAGATTTCTGGAGGCGTTCAATTGACACTTTTAACGACGGTGTCTGCCCTGGTGTTATCGGTCACGGGACAAAGTTGACATTTCGACAAGAGTAACTTGCGTCGCATGCAGGGCCTATCCTCGTGTTTGTGGGTCAAAACCTGCTTGTCATCCTTATGGTGACGGACAAGATGCAAATATTCATAAAAAAAGTCCACCCCATTTTGCAGATCCGCAATCTTGGCTGAGAAGTTCGTCTGTCAAAGGGCAGCGGGTTGATGCTGGGAATAGACGGCACTCCTCGATACTATATTATTCTTGTCCAGGGGTGTGCGAATATCTGCGCCCCGCGACATTGATAGTCGAGCGTTGTATTATATGACCCAATTTGCACAGATTTAGTGAAACCAGAAACCTCAAACTTCACGAGTGAGGAACGGGTAAGCTTGAAATTGGGGATGTGAACCCCATCATGGATCACCTGTGAATACGACGCAGGTGACAGGTTTATCATTTCTGGCACGTTAAAATGGAGATCAGGTGAATTCGCTGATGCGAAAATAGCGTTATTTCGACGGGGATGACAGCATTTTGGCACTATGCTGTTCTAGAGGCATTTTGCAATGACTCATAAAAACAAATTTTTTCCATGATTTTGGTTCCAGTTTTGGTTTTGATGTGGACAAACTCCAATGCCCGACAGACGCGATGTGTCGACACAAGTTCGTCTTGAAGTCAATTCAGTTCTAATGGGTATGTCTACGTGTGTGTCCGCTTACAATTCTGCATCTTTCGCAAATTGTGACCATATATTGTGTCATTATTGTAAGTGACACTTTTCGAAGGCATTTATCGATAAATTTCTGCCCGTTTGGCACACGTCGTCCGCTTGGACACAGGTACATTTCGATCCTCATCCATGCAACAACTGCATTTGACCTATTGACAGCCGAGCCCATTTTTGGAAACACAAACCAGAACCTTGTGTTTTAACTAAAGGGTGACTCAATTGCACTGGTCAGGATCACCAAATTTCAATTTCTGCAACGTCGCGATTTCCATTTAAAACTTTACATTGTGGCCAAAATATCTGGGGTCAAATTTTTGGATGGTGATTCCAGTTGTCCGTGCAACAAAGAAACCGCTGCTGCTCGCTAGCTGTATTCTATACGATTACCATACCAATCTTCATGGATATGAATGAACTTGTATTTGATGGGATTTCCCCTTATCATACATGGGGATATGTGTGGGTTTTGTTCTTCTGCAGCACTGAAAGAAGACATCCAAAGAAGGTTGCAATCAAATCAATAACCTAGTTGAGAGTTCTCACCAAAATTCATCAGCTGGCGATGGTTTTATGTTCTCTGTCAAGTTTTGGATTGTTTGAATGATATCAAGTTGGTGATGTATCTGTGGGAACTCGTCAAGTGCATTCAAGACGAAGACAAGAATGCCAGATTTCCTCCCGACCTTGCATTGCTCTGACAAAAGGGAGAGAAGTTTTCACCCATGGGGCTGAGTCTTGCAAAGAACAAGTTGTCCCAAGTGTCAGAATGTGAAGCTTCGGTTTGATTGGACAAGGAACCACTGGCACTTTAGTCTCGCCTCTAAGCTATGGCGGATGAAATTAAATCGAAATCAAATATTCATTGGCAACAGGCGTAACATGTATCTGAGACTCTGGGCAACTCTGCAATGGTCATATCTGCCGGTTTTGCAGCATCACCGTCAACGTAAATGCATCACCTTTTATTATTCAAAATAAGAAGAAAGGAAAGACAGTATAAAGCACCGTTAATGTGCAATCAAATTAAAATAATGTGCCCACAATTAGCGGCATAAATTATAGTTTCGCAACGACTTGAGATGTCCTTTGAGATAACACTTGAAGAATGAAGTAAAAAAACAGGCAAATATTGCGATGGCGTTGTCATTTTTGCTGATCTTTTAAGCCAACGACGCAAGAGATTGTCCCGTCGATCAGAGGTCAAAAAGGTGAACTCTGAGAGCCTTTGGATGTGAGGTCTTGGGAAAGGTATAACCCAATCGATGGATGCGGTATTAGCCCGATGATTTTAAACTCCTTCAGTGCAGTACCTGCTGATTTTGTCAGGTTCATGCGACGATAAAACCCCTAAACCCACGTTCTGAAAGCATGTTTATGGACTGATTAATGAGCGTCATCTCACGTGCCGAATAGCTTGTTCAGGTTAGCGGAACAGGAAACATACGGCATGTACCTAGGTGAGGGATGGGTCTTCATCTCCAAGGAACCCACAAATTTGGGGAACAATGACAAACTCATATTTCGCGTTTTAACGCCATCGCTGTTGACTTCTCGAAGGCTTTTGATGTGATTAGCCACAGACTCTTGCTCAGAAAATTAGAACTCCTGGCTGCATAATAACACTTCTTGTCAGTTATAGTTGGCTGGGTATATCGTATCGTTCTGACCGTTTCCAGTGGCTCACCAGTGTTAACATATAGGTGAGCAGTTATATCCAACGTCCTCCCAGTCACCTCTGGGGTCTCTCAGGGTAGCATTCGCGGACCTCTGTTGCTGATAACAATTGACGACATTGTGCAAGGAATCGCAGCTCATGAATAGACGGCTTCGTTCGCTGATTAATGCGTAATCGGAAGTGCGCACTCCAGGTGACTGTGAGGTGCTGCAAAAGGACTTAAGTCTTAAGACCAAGAAGGCTTAGGACCAAGAATGGTGTGAATGTTCGGTCACGGCAATGATTGCTGAGAAATGCAATTTCATTATAGTTTCTCAATCAAGAAAGATTGTGTCGTGATATGAATCAAAATTTTATCAGTGATTATGTTTTGCTCCCACGGAAAGATCTTACCTATCCTTGGAGTCAAGTGATGTTGGATGAGCTCCAATATTACAAAATTACGAATACAATAAGCAGCAAAACATGTGGATAAGCGAACCTCGGAGACGTTTTCCGGGCCTTACATATACTCGTATACCTAGGCGGATATCAAGCAGTCGGTTGACAACGAGCAAACGAACACCAACCGGTAGGTTGACAACAATCATTAGAGGCAGAAACGTAAATCACGTCCCGGAAGTTGGTTGCACCAAATGTTGGTGCTTATGATTGTACCAATGTTGAATGTATGAATGTATGAAGGCTGTTGAATGTATGAATGCACCAAATGTAGGTGCTTATGATTGTACCAATGTTGAATGTGTGAATGTATGAATGTATGAATTTTGAATGTTGAATGTTGAATGCTGAATGTAAGAATCCACCAAATGTTGGTGCTTATGATTGTACCAATGTTGAATGTATGAATGTATGAAGGCTGTTGAATGTATGAATGCACCAAATGTTGGTGCTTATGATTGTGCCAAATGTTGAATGTATGAATGTATGAATGTTGAATGTAAGAATGCACCAAATGTTGGTGCTTATGATTGTACCAATGTTGAATGTGTGAATGTATGAATGTATGAATTTTGAATGTTGAATGTTGAATGCTGAATGTAAGAATCCACCAAATGTTGGTGCTTATGATTGTACCAATGTTGAATGTATGAATGTATGAATGTTGAATGTAAGAATCCACCAAATGTTGGTGCTTATGATTGTACCAATGTTGAATGTATGAATGTATGAATGTTGAATGCAAGAATGCACCAAATGTTGGTGCTTATGATTGTACCAATGTTGAATGTATGAATGTTGAATGTATGAAGGAACCAAATGTAGGTGCTTATGATTGTGCCAAATGTTGAATGTATGAATGTTGAATGTTGAATGTATGAATGTATGAATGCACCAAATGTTATGGTGCTTATGATTGTACCAAATGTTGAATGTATGAATGTGTGAATGTTGAATGTTGAATGTTGAATGTATGAATGCACCAAATGTTGGTGCTTATGATTGTACCAAATGTTGAATGTATGAATGTGTGAATGTTGAATGTATGAATGCACCAAATGTTGGTGTTTATGATTGCACCAAAATTTTATCCAATTTCAATTTCAGTCGGCAACATGCAGCTGGTCCTTTTATTCGTCTATGGGAGGCCATTCTCTTGTCGAAAGTAATTTTTACGTCACTGTATAAATTCTGCCGCGTGATGGTCATTTGCGTCAAAATTGTTTGAGTGCATGGACTCTCCGAGGCAACAGCAGTGAACATTGGCATCCAAAAAATGATGGCAAAATACGTTTTTCTAATATCCCAGTTCAATTCCGAGAGCAAAGGAGATTCACACCATGGAGCCGCAACCAGTTGCCGGGTGGTCCCTGCAATGATAGTGCGATACTTCTGGATGGGGGAACCGCATCAATGGCATCACAACCACATTCAATCACTATTTTTTCGTGATGATCCTCTGCCTATAGGTGCTCACCATGGGTCGCTGGCCGCTGCTCGCTGGTCACTCCTCAGGGCGAGGTTGCACAATTTTAAGACGCGGAATGTATCGGAGAAGTTTCTCAGCAAAATTCCAAAGTCAATTCGCTGTCAATTTGGATCGGTCAAGTATGCTTGGGCAGTTGGGAAGTGTATCCACAAGATTTGGCAACAAGAAAAAAATTTTTGAAGGTAGAGGAGATGGCTTCGTCAGATTTTGGATCAGATCTTTTTCGCTGAACAGCTGAAAACTGTCATTTCTATGCGGCGTCGCTAACGGGTTCCTTCCCTTTATTTTGTCAATTTTCCTCCATAGTTGAATGACGGCTAAAATCCAACTTCAAAATCCAAGTTTGCTCGCTAAACGCTTCACTCGACGTTCATGAAATTGACTATATACTTTTCCACGGGCAATCGGCTCAATAGGAAAATAACGATCTAGACTAGCAACGAAACCTGGGCTATATAACCAGCTGATCTGGGCTAAAGGCCCGTTTTGTGGCCTTCTTGGTGACGCTGCATTGCGTCGATAGGGCCATCTATATGCCATGACGACCCGCACCAATGCCGAACCAAAAGGGAATCGGCATACTGGTCCCACATTAATTTCACATACATTCGATTCCATTGTTGACGTTTACGATTTTCAATTTTCTGTAATGCCCTTGTCCTTGCTCTTCTTGAGGGGTCCTGCAGGCACCTGCATGCAGGCCCCTGCAGGCCTCTTCACGGCCCTGCAAGCCTCTGGCCCCTGAAGGCTCCTGGAAAAGTTCCGAGGTGGGTAACTTTATGGGCCCGCCAAAACATTCCGAATACTGGAGAAATCCTTATAGAGGTACAGGTGGCCATCCGATTTCAACAGGGCGTGATGCAGTTTCACGCCTTACACGAAAGCCATGCTGTTAAGCGGACATGTTGCCGTTGACTTTGAAAGGCATCTTATAGTTGGTATGTATGAATTCCATATGTTTGATGAGTTTTGGCTGGGAGTGAAGTAAAGTGTGTCCCTCTGAAGCCGGCATGTACCAAGCGAGAATCTTCGGACTGCGGGCTTCAATCATCAAGATTTGGGAACAATGGTTTCGGGTGATTTGTTCGGAGGATTTTGAAATGTTTTGAACCCAGAGAATCCATGCGCAAACCGAGCTCCGATTATGATTTTACGATCGTCTGCGCCATTTATGTTAGAATATTTACCAATCCCAAGATTCTTTTCCCACAACTGCATAAGGTTTTATAATTATTGTCAATGGTTTTACGATTTTGGAAGAGGGTTTACAGCGCGGCTTTTTTGGAACTCAACCGGTTTTTACCCTTTAAGGGCTAAAATAATTTTCGAATCTTCGATGCTAAACAACCCGAACCCTTTTTGTCTTTTTTTGTTCTTTTTTGGAGGTGCCTATACTATGGGGACATTAACTCACGCTTACCGGGAAATTAAAATTTACCTTTTATCGTCATTTTGACTTTTGATCAACAGAAAGATTTGAGTATGGATAAAACAAAAATAGCGGCGGTTTGAATTTATTATTTTGCTTTGCGGTCTGAATAAGCCCTCCAAGAAGGCGGCTAAAGCCCCAAAATATCACAACGGTTTAAGTGCCAAAATCGCCAGACCACTTCAAAATGAAGAATAGCACTGTGGACGGGTGAGGACTAAAGAGATATTTTGTGACATTTTAAAAATCTCTTTCTTGATCTCTGTATAAAATAAAACACATTTTGAAAAATCTCTAAAAATTTCATCTCTTTGATGAGGACAGACATTTTTCGCGATGCAATGGGACTCTCTTCGAGCAAGGAGGGAGATAACTTACATCATAGGTATATCTTGCATTTTCCTATGATCCTTGGAAACGTTGGAAGATGGGGGATATGCTCGGCTTTTTGGGCTTGCCCTCCTTTTGCTCCCATAAAGCCGCCTCAGAGACCCTAGTCTATCCTCCCTCCCATAAAGATCACAATAAAGCTGCGCTCTGAGGCCTTTATGAAAGGACATCGGTAAGGCAACCATTCCGAAATGAAACTCTCTCCCTTCGAGGGTGTTTGACCAGCCACTGAGTATTCCAATTCTACATTTTTTTTAATTTTTCACAAAAATTTTCACAAAAAATTGTTCGAAAAAAAAAAACAGTGGCGCATGCACATTCACATCCAAGGGTACATCATATTCATATACGAACACGCGAAAAAATAAATAAATTGAAGGGTACCTTACCACGATGTTGTTTGAGTTTCTCAATAGGATAACACCAGGTGTTGTTGCAGGTGCATCAGAAGGCATGAATACCAAACAAATTCTGCAGGGGCGAATCAGAGATATCATCCTCTGATCAAATCTGCCTGCCCTGGATTGTGGTTTAACAAACTAACGCCAGAACAAAAATATTCTTGTAATTAATTAGAATATTCTTAAGAACTCGGCACCGTCCGCAGTTTCCTTATATCTGAGC
This sequence comes from Sinentomon sp. SZTP_YWyxl, assembly GCA_030068105.1. NCBI lineage: Eukaryota > Metazoa > Arthropoda > Protura > Sinentomata > Sinentomidae > Sinentomon > Sinentomon sp. SZTP_YWyxl. Next base: position 17,990 of record JASGXE010005016.1, on the reverse strand, counting down.
AGAATTTTGCTTTGTCCTTGTGCACTCTGCAATTAATGTATAGTGGCGGTGGAAAAAGATTACTCATACATGTGTTTTTCCCATTTAACTGTTGCCTCCGAAACTTTTTTTTCTTTCTTTTTACTCTTATGCATTTGGTAGAAATTAAAGCGCCAAATTGCAACGGAGCTTTCGAGAGGTGTCAGATTTTGACATCAGTGATGAAAGAGGATCTTTAATTTCTACAGCATGGAGTTTTTGCTGAAATCTCAATAATGGAAATTTTCACATGTATATGGGTAATCTTTTTCCGCCGCCAGTATATCTGCAAACTTGTCCGTAAATAATATTGAGAGGGGGAAACACCGAAACTCGTAAAGAACATCAATCAATCAAGAGGATTAGCCCATCTGCTCCAATACCTGCAGGTGTTGGGCTGTTCTTTTGTTTTTGACAATTTTTGTTTCACAATTTTCCACAGTTGCTGTATTGGGCACCATTGAATTGATTTTCTACTTTTGTTTTGTCAGCGTTTAAGGTTTATGTGCGCATGACTGTAAGCAAGAGTAAGCAAGTATGTTTCTTGTGTTTTTGGAAATAAGCAAATAAACAAAAAACAGCGATTTGATCATTTTCCACAGTTTTAAAAATCACGAAAAATCAAGCAAAAGTATGGCCTGCGGCAAGTTTTTTTTTGTTATTTTTCTTGAGTGTGCGAAGCCTGGTGTTTTAAAGGCAGCGATACTTTGATTTGAAGTTTGAGGAATTTCACTTGTGGCCGTGTACCCATCACTATTGGCCAGAGAAATTCCCTGTCACCAGCCAATCGCGTTGCGATGCGTGGGTTTCCAGCCAATAGAAATCGATCAGAGCTTCGACTGTTTGGAATCAGTGATGCGTTGCCATGGACACGTGGGTACCAATCGATCCTGAGGCGGTGTTTTGATGGGTTTCACCTGCTGGAAACCTGTGTTTATCGTATTTTGATCGGCAACCGCCTCTCGGAAGAACGTGACTTTGATTTTGAATAAATTGATCAACAGAGGAAGGCCTGCACCAGATAGAACGTCTGTCAAGTTGGCTCCACCATGTCTTCCAATTTTAGAGTATTTTGTACACGCTTAGTAGGGAGGTATGTCGTTGTGTGTATTTGCACGCCACATCCCGTCTATGACACTTGTCCGGATGTTGTACGATTCAGCCGCGGTGGATCCAACTTGACGTCAGTTGCAAAAATACTCTGAATTCGGAGGACGTAGTTGAGCCAACTTGACACACGTCCAGATTGAGAAAATCTACCCGCCAACATCGGATACTTGTATAATCATCTTGGATATTTTCTGGTCGCATCAAACCATCGTTTATCATCAAATTTGGAGGGGGTGCGACGCATAAACCTCTTTCATATTCTTAAAGGATGGTCTTGTCTGTCCCAATTCGGAGGGAATGAAAAAAGCATGAAAAAGAAAACGTTTCACTGGGAATAATTTCTTGCGCCTTGCTGTTTTCCCTCAAATTTTTGGTTTTCGCGATCTACCGAAACCATGTTGGCATTTCAGGAGCATATTTACACTCTAAATGGGATGTTCCTTTTGTAACATGTTTTTCCATATTTTAAGATGGGTTTTAGACGGAAACTGTCCTTTTTGGAATGTTTGCATGGAACACCGGTGTGTTCCAAGTGTGTTCTTGGAACACACCGAGTTTCCATTTCCTTCCAAAAATTTGGGACACATAGACGATTTGGAGCACTTAAATGTTCTAAATCATAAAAATTTGTAGGTCCAAACAAAAATTTTGATTTAAATGGTTTAATTTGTAAAAAGAACACTCTTTTCCAAAACAACCAGTGGTTCCCATAATGCCAAAAAATACCCAAAAAACCCTTTGAAAAAGGTTTCCAAAGGAAAGGGATTGGGAACCAGGTTTTTAGAACAAAGGTTGGAGTTTCAAGGCCGTACCCTTCAGACCTTTGGGGAGGATTAAACCGAACTTGTTCATTTTTTCCCAGGGAACTTTCCCACGATACTCAAAGGCTGTCAACCTTCCCCGAAGGGGTTCCACTCGAATGGTCTCCAAAAACCCTTTCCCAATCTTCTTAAGTTCCTGAACCCAAATTAACGTGAAAATCTGTTGATAAAAAATTTTGACCAAAGCCGGGCCCAAACCCCCCCGAACGCAATGGCCTTCGCTCTGGGAATTCAAGCCTTGAATAACATCTGGAAATTTGGTGTAATTCCCCTGATTTTACAAATTTCTTGGATGGGATGCTGGTCAAGAAAGGAGACGCTTCCGCTTCACCACCATGATATAGAGCAGCAATTGCAGGTCTATTCAACTGCGGTAGAAATCATTATTTCCCCATGAAGCGCGTCAAATTCCACACTCTGAATGAGTGTCCTGATCAATCAACCTTCACGGCAAACGTCGAACACAGGGGAATTGCTTTGCGGCATCGGCCGCGGCCGTGGCTTTCCCTTTGAGTGCCGCATTGCGCTGTGCCGTGCCGTCAGGTGTTTTTTTTGTGTCAATTAGTCATTGGCATGAGCTCCCACCTGTCCTGATGCGGTTGCCCAGCCCGCCTGATGCCACAATGATTGCTTGCTCTCTGACAGCGGCGGCAGCGTGACAACTGGATGGCGCGAACTCCCTACTCGCTATAAAAGGGGTTCTTTCTTGTTTTTTTATCTGCTTTCTTTTTAAAGATATTTTTTATCTGCTTTCCTTTTAATGATATTTTTATCTGCTTTCCTTTTAAAGATATTTTTATCTGCTTTCCTTTTAAAGTTATATTTATATATTTATCTGCTTTCCTTTTAAAGCTATTTTTTCTGCTTTCATTTTAAAGCTATTTTTATCAGCTTTCCTTTCAAAGCTAGTTTTATCTGCTTTCCTTTCAAAACTATTTTTCTGCTTTCATTTTGAAGCAATTTTATCAGCTTTCCTTTTAAAGCTGTTTTTATCAGCTTTCCTTTTAAAGCTATATTTTATCTGCTTTCCTTTTAAAGCTATTTTGTATCTACTATCCTTTTAAAGCTATTTTTATATGCTTTCCTTTTAAAGCTATTTTTATCTGCTTTCCTTTTTTCAGCTATTTTTTATCTGCTTTCCTTTTAAAGCTATTTTATCTGCTTTCCTTTCAAAGCTATTTTTATCTGCTTTCCTTTTAAAGCTATTTTTTATCTGCTTTCCTTTCAAAGCTATTTTATCTGCTTTCATTTTGAAGCTATTTTATCTGCTTTCCTTTTAAAGCTGTGTTATCTGCTTTCCTTTTAAAGCTGTTTTGTCTGCTTTCCTTCTGAAGCTATATTTTAATTTTATCTGATTTCCTTTTAAAGCTATTTTTATCTGCTTTCCTTTTAAAGCTCTTTTTATCTGCTTTCCTTTTAAAGCTATTTTTATCTGTTTTCATTTTAAAGCTATTTTATCTGCTTTCCTTTTAAAGCTATTTTTTATCTGCTTTCATTTCAAAACTATTTTTTATCTGCTTTCCTTTTAAAGCTTTCTCTGATTGAAGCCTCCGCGGAGGAGAAAATTCGTTGCCCATTTTCAGCAGGTTGATCTTTACCATCAGAAGCTATTCGTTTGGATGCGCAAACTTCTGTGGTGTTTTTCTGGGTCATGCTGTATGGGGACACCAAGCTTTACGCGGACAACAAACAAGGCGGCCACCAACCAGCGGGTTGACAACAAAGCAATTTTGGCAGTCAGGATAGGGGTTAGGTTGAGTTTATGGGTTTAAAATTGAGAAAAAAGGAAAGGCAAACCGTTTATTCCACTTGAAGATATGAGATGAGAATGCTTCACATTCTTCCATTTAAATACACAGAAAAACTTTAATTTCTATGCCGAGAATGAAGTTTTCGACAGAGTTTTCATTGTTGAAAGATTTCTGAATTCACTCTGAGCACACTTGGGAGCATTCTTAGCTCACATCTTCAAGTGGAATGAGGAGTATATAGACAACAAGAAAACAAATTTCTTGTAAAAAAGAAAAGGCCGGATTTTTGAAGAACGGTGGAAACGACAAGTAAATTGACATGGAGCGATAGAATATTTTTCGAAGCTCAAAAACATCAAAAACAAAGCGAACCAGTTGGACGAACATTTTCGAAGGGGTATCGTCTTTTTTGTGTTTATCAATTAATATTTACGATCAGGTGTGCGCTCGCACACCTCTTATTTCCAAATTTCTTTTTCTGGCCGTCCAATGACGAGTGGCCAGATCCGGACTCGCCGGCGTCAGAGACGTTCGGCCGATTTGAAGCCGTCCGCGTCGGGTTCGAAGTGGTTCAAATCCAAATCACTGGGCTGTCCGTCGTTAAAACGTCAAATCCCAGTTAAATACGACCGATCGCACCGTGCAATTAAAGAATCATAACCGAACTGGGAGGTCCCACGAACGAGATGCATACTCAATATCGTGGATCCCAAGAGCGGGATGCATACTCAGTGTTGTGGATCCCAAGAGCGGGATGCATACTCAGAGTCATAATCCTGGATACTCCAATACCTGTTTCTATTATCCATTTTCTTTTTATGGCAGAAAATTGTGGGTACTAATGAATCCAGAAATCTTCAGAACTCCACGCAACCCGTCCATATTTTGTTGTTCCATAATTCCGATGGGGAACTATTAAACGTGATTATAGATATACCAAACGGCAAACGCGCGGGGCGATGCCTTTTGCTCTTTTTTGTTGCCGAAGATTTCTGACAGGGCTTCATTTGCATTTCCTTTGCATTGCATCGCATCGATTGGTCGATGCGATGATGGCCGAGGCTAAAGCCGAGCTTGAACGATCGAGTGTTTGCATCTGTCCTTTTGAAAATGTTTTGATCTTGCTCAATTCGACAAAACAGTTTTGATAAATAAGTTTTCTGAGCAGAGTTTGACTTTTGGGAATTTTCTCAGGTCAAAATGTTTAGCATGGACAAATTGTTGTTGAAAAGACCACTAACTGAACGACAGAGCTTGCATTCAGGAGATTTGGAAATGCTTTTAACAAAGAAAATATCCAGATTCCTATTCTTTATTGTATTGTATTGTATTGTATTGTATTTGTATACGTACATGTAATTTTCATGTAAATGCAAATAAAAATGTCACATTTGATTACACACAAAAGGAAGACAAAAAACAAGGCAGCGAAACGGCTGTTCAACAAACGGAGCATGAGAAAAAAAACGCACTTGGCAAAAATGAACAAAAAATTGCAGAAAGGGAAGAGATTGAGCAGTGAAGTTGAACTCCAACGAGCAAAAGGATTTATAATTGACAGTCCTTGGGGAGAAAACTCCACGCACGAAGGTGATCTGAGGGGTTTATACCAAGTTGGGGTTGTGTCACGTTGGGTTATGCCAAGTTGGGGCTGCGCCAATTTGGGGATTACGCCAAGTTTGGGGTCACACCAAGTTGGGGGGTTACACCAAGTTGGGGGTTACACCAAGTTGGGGGTTACACCAAGTTGGGGGTTACACCAAGTTGGGGGTTACACAAAGTTGGAGGTTACACCAAGTTGGGGGTTACACCAAGTTGGGGGTTACACAAAGCTGGAGGTTACACCACGTTGGGGGCTATACACCAAGTTGGGGGTTGCACCAAGTTGGGGATTACACAAAGTTGGAGGTTACACCAAGTTGGGAGTCACACCAAGTTGGGGGGTTACACCAAGTTGTGGGTTACACCAAGTTGGAGGTTACACCATGTTGGGGGTTACACCAGTTCGGCGTTTTCACCAAGTTGGTGGTTGCACCAACTCTCTGCTGTGCCGATTGTAAAGTTTTACCTCTGCACGTCCTCCTCTCGCGTAAAAACTCTGACCGTGTATGGATGCCTTTGGATGTGATGTTGAACTCGTGATGACGTTTGGATGTAATTGGCATACTTGGATATTATGGTCGTTTTCCAAACTCGGGGAAACGGTCTATTCCGAATCCCGGGAAACACTTGTTAATGAAGGCAGACCTATTGGCCAAAGGGCGATATTCCCGTATACTTCGCAGCAGCATCTGACATTTCCGTGGATATGATTTGGATGTGTATTCGTATATGTGTGGGAGGAGAAGGAAGAATTAAGATGCCATAACTGACAAAAGCCGAACAAAATCGGGAATATACGGATGCAAAATGCTGATTTCGGAATCTTTGTTTCTCATACAGGGCCATCAAACTACAAAGTGTCCATCGCAAACGCTGTGATCACATTTCATATAAAATAATTATTCCAGCGTTTGGAAACGGACAAGGTGCTGCTGGTATTTATATTATGGACAAGGTGCTGCTGGTGTAGATATTTCAAAACATTTTCAATGATGAGCAATGTCATTAATAATAACATTTTCAATGACACAACAAACCCGTTACGCAATAATGCACACTCAAAGGAGGCGGTAAAACAGAGTCCCTTCAACAATGGAACCCAAGGCGAAAACTGCTTTGTGTGTCCGGCATAGAAATGAAATGTTCGCTGATGTATTTGAATGAAGTTTTCGGCATTCTCAGCTCGAATCTTCAAGCGGAATGGTGGGGTTATGAACTGACCCTGAAGGAGGGAAAAATACCTTTTTTAAATTCCACCCTGTACCTGATCCTTTGTTCGAAAGGTCCATAGACGTTTTCCGAGGATCGTGGAAACGTTCCAGGGCATGGACCTGCTGGAAGGCGACGTGAATAAAAACGTCAGTCGCTAACAAAGCGCTTTGCCCTGAGCGTGACGTCGAACGCTTCTTAATGATCGCTGAAGCCGGTCATTATCGGCCATTGAAATAACTTTTGATGTATCTCAGCACTGCCTTATACAGCCAGCAGAAACAGCTTGGAAAATTCCGGTAAATAAGTTTGTTTCGCGCGGTGAGAAGCGATTCCAATTTATTATTAGCAGGGCCCTTTCTTCATCTTCTGTCTGCTATTGAATGTCCGACTGACGTGCAAATGAGTGTGTCCTTATCCGGAAACCGACTGGCCATAATACATTATCTTTTGCCGGTGATTCTGTTTCCTATACATACCTTTATAATTTGAGAACGTTATCTCAGGAAAGACTACAAAAGGTATGGTCAAAACACTGCGCTAATCGAGATACTTACGGAGAGCCGTTTTAAGGTTCACAGGCTATCCTTAAGGGTGCTTAAATCTAATGCGCAACGACCAGTCGCTTTCAAGTTTGGAGAGCAAAGAAGACCTTAACCACTGATTACAGATTTTTTTTTTAAATTGTGTGTAAATTCGCCTGTTTTCCATTTTAAGGTTCGAACGCTATCCTTAAGGACGCTAAATCAAATGATCAGCGACCTTTATCACTTTTGAGCTTGGAGAGCACAGCCTTAACCATCTCATTGAAGGTTCCTCATGCTTTAATCAAAGCTTAGAAGAATGACATGCCAAAACTTATTTTAAGCCTGAACATAGGAGAAGTCCTCATTGACCACAAGACAGAGAAAGCAAGACATTTCAAATCTCCGTAATTCCATCCAACTTATCGCATAACAACTTATTCGCATTTCATTCGAATCGTTCAATTCTTCAATAATTCAGATTTCCAAAGTCAATCCAATCGATGATCAAATCAAATCGGCAATCAAAAGTAAATCATTCACGATGTGGTCATAAAATCAATCTCATATAGCATTCATGTTATTTGAAGAGAGAAAGGATACTTTGTGCCTGAAGCAATTCAAATCAAAGCACTCCGCAAACTGAATTCAATTCAGCTTCGCACTCCGAAAACTGAATTCAATCCAGCTTCCAAAGCAAATAACCCTACAAAAACCAAATCCATGGCTCTCAGCAACCGCACATTAACTATGCCAGCAGGGAGGTAAGTTATCTGATTAAGGACCAACCCATTGAAAATGTCAGCCTTTTCAAATACCTTGGCGTATTTATTTCGCACGACCCAACCTGGAAAGATCACATCAAATTTATTTGTTTCAAAGCAAATCGCACACTCGCATTCATTGGGAGGACCATGCGTTATTCCTCCCAAAAGGCAAAGTTAAAAGCTTATTTGTCCCTTGTCTTACCTATTCTTGAATTCAAGAATAGGTAAGACAAGGAAGCATGTCCGTCAATCTACGACACTTTTCCGTAGAATCACGCGAATGTTGTTAATCTTCCGTTTTTTCGCGAAACACGAAGAAAGTCCGTACAAAAATAGAGGAAGTGAGTAAAGAATATATCTACGGAGAGACGTAGTGGAAAAGTGGGGTAAAAAATCCGTTAAATCTCCGTAATAATACGGACATTTTTCACAGTGAATATGCTGCGGGGCAGTCTATGGGATCCATCAAGTCAGGAGCTAATTTCCAAACTTCACGTTATTCAGAGGAGAGCGGCCCGTGTGATAACAGGTCGCTTCTCCCGCGATGTCAGCGTAACTAAACTTTTACATGAATAATTGGCTCTTGATTCGCTGGCATCCAGGCGCAAAGTGCATAGATTGAATCTTTTCCACGATATTATTTCCCATTCACTCAATTTTAGTTTGCCGAACTGCTATTTTCCATCAAAGCCCGTCAACGCAGAACAGATAATGGACTTGCTGTTTACACGCCGATCTTTAAAACTAATGTGATCTTCAATTCATTTTTTTCCGAAAACCATCAGGGAATGGAATGGCCTTCCCTCGAGTTCAAAATTAATCTCTCATGCACGCATGTCCCTTGGCGTCGCACCTCAGACATGAGTTTTTTTTTCTGGCTCTTTGTTGAAATATCTCAGAACTGATTTGTGTCATGCTGGTCTTTTTCGAGATTGTTGCTGTTGTGCTTGTTTTTTTTTCACTCTTTTGTATTGAATTGATTTCTTTGACGAAGCCATGACTCCATGACTGTATTAATATCTTTGTGTGTTTGTGTTCTGTCACCAGTTCATTTGTGACAGTATTGCCTGTAATAAAATAAATTATTATAACAAATAAATCTGCTTGGCATTGAAGATTCAACTCACCTCATAAGACACTGACCAATCAGTCATTCAAGATTTCAAGGTCAATTCAATTCGCAGAAAACTGTGGCCGAGCAAAGGCGTAAGCCAATTTGGCAAACAAATACAAACTCAGTTACAATGTTGTAAGGTGTAGGAAGTAGTCATTGCATTTCCAAGTTCCTGTATCGAGTTTAGAACTTTGTCTTATAGGCTTGTCAAATGCTCGTACGAATGCCTGGCGCTCAATACTGAGCATATCAGTGCCGGCATCCTGCCAACGCACCAAGATCTCAAGTTCGGAACTGTTGGTGGGGATCTTCTCCACCAGAGTCTTCTTTCCCTTTGGACTCTAGATCTTAGAACGAGACAATATCAATGCGAGAGTCGCACCTCGCCAGCAGAAGGGGTTCCGGACTTTGTCCATGAACTTCCAGATCTTCCAGTCATGGAATCCTAATGCTATGGTAGTCTGGTGATAATTTATAGGTCTCCTGAATGTCTCAGGACACACAATGTCAGGCCACTAGGACAGGTTGTCAACCCGCAGATTAGCTGTTGAACATGGTATGACAGACCATTCAAGCCGGTAAACTTTAATGGTTCACATATGTGGCACTATATAGATAACATCGATACTCCGTATCCTAAATCAAATAATTGACTTATACGTTAAGGGATGTGGGGTGAGGTGAAAGGATATAAAGAGTGCAAGAGTTAAAGACGGTGAGGGCAGGATTAGGGAAGGTCTAGAACCCACCTATATCAGTCCTGCTCAGTGTGTGCGCTGTCCTGATGTGGTTGCTTATGTCCGATGCATAAAATATGTTGCTCTCACTTGAAACGGTGTTTCAAAATAATTAAGCTATACTGGAAACTTGTCCAGAACTTTATTCAAAGGCATTTGTAGTGATGCAAGGAATCGTCAATAGGCTCCACTTTACCTGCTTTTACAGTTTGCAAGCAACATTGCACTGTATACTGCCACAGATGCCTTGTCAGCATCTGCTCAATCTCTGGCCAATCAATACTATAGCAGCTTCTGCCTCCTGTTAGCTGTGATATCTGCGCAGCTCCTGTCTGATATCGATCAGCGATACTTGCAAGCTTCTTCCTGAAATCCAGCAACGTCTGTCTGACTATCTGATTAACGATTCCTCTGTCAGCCACTGCCTTAAATCTGGCTTTGCTCCTGTCTGATATCTTGTCAATGAAACTTGCCTGATATCCAGCAACGCCAGACTGACTCTCTGGCTCACATTTCGTCTGTCAGATCCACCTGTTATCTGGCATAGTTCCGCTCTGATATCTCATAAACGAGGCGTAAGAGATACTGCCTGATATCTGGTAACTCCTGCATAATATCTGGCTAGCGATACCTGTAAGGTATATTGCCATAACATATGACTAGCAAAACCTCGCTGGCCCTTCCTGTTATCTGGGAGCTCCTCCAATGCTTCTAGAGCTAACGATACTTTGATATTTATAAGGTCCTGCCTGATATTTGACCGCCTCTACATAGTCACATCGTCTGATGTCTCTCGTATATTGCTTCCCGCGAGCAGGATAACTCCCCGAAAATCGAACGTATCCACCGAATTCGCAAAATCGATGGAATAGATCATTTTACATTTTTTTTATTTATTTTTATTTATTTATTTTGAGATCAACGACCAACAAAATGCACTGCGGTAAGTCGATTACAGAACTAAATACCTTTAAAACATAAGAAAGATTAAATAGTAAAAAATGATAAAAAAAAACAAAAAAAAAAAACAAAACAAACAACAATTCAATGGAAATAGCGGCAAAAGTTCAGGTTCATTGGGTGAATAAAATTTCAAATAAAAATTGACATGACAGCAAAAGGACAATAAATTGGTCATTTTCTCGAGGTGGTAGAGCAGGCTTGCGGAGAAACGGAGAATTTGTTAGTAGGGAATTCCACTCCTTGGTATAGGGAATTGGTAGGGAAATAAGGGGTTCCTAAACGGTGACTTGGGATAAATGCTCTAAAATTTAAAGCAAGGAGCTGTTGCCCTGCTCCAGAGTTTATGGACATGGGTGGTGTACCTTTGGGCAGTAGGTTGGCGCCTGGCGTTGCACTCGCACCAATGAAATGTAAGAATCCGGAAGATGACAGGTGAACTGTGTTCATGGCATGCTGCCCGTACAGCTCAATTCAATGAGTTTGCCAGGACTATTGGAAAAATCATATTTCCCGGCGGCTTTCTCTTTTTGCGATGCATGTAAAAAGTCAAACCATTTCCAATATTGCTTGTAACAGTCAATGGGATGGTGTGACCATGCCGCAATGCTTTACCAAAAGGGAAGAGCGCCAGAAAAAATGATTTCTCTAATGGTCCTGGTCAAACTCATTGAATTGAACCGTGCATTGTTTGAGGTTGAGGAAATCATGGCATTGGCTTGAATTGAATTGAATTTGTATATTTTAGGAGTCACTTCCTTTCAATATTTACAACACACAGATAGCCAATTATGCAGCAAATAAACAATTATACAAAAGGGAAGAACACATTTGCGAACAGGATAATGCATACGATCGTATACAAATATGTCGCAACAAGGCCATGAAACAAAGATAGTGTGTGGGGAATATTTTCCTGGCCATCATGTGTCATTGATACAATTTATGCATCAGCAGTAGAGATCGAATCTGGAGATGGTTCCGCAGTTGAAATGGCCAGATATACTACATGGAGGCGGCAGGCAGGCAGGCAGGCATAGGCCATATTATGCAGCAGGGGCCATCGGGCGACAATTTTCGAAAATCAGCAATAAATTTTCGAAGAGCGAAACCTTTATACAATTACGATATGGATGGGATGGGAACCAACGACATGATGGTAACACACATTTTGATAATTTCTGCGTTTCCAGTTTCAAACAGGTACCTATTGCACAAGGTGCCCTGAAATAGTTCAAGCCCGGAAATAGTACCTTGCCGACATTGACATGTCCTACAATGACACTTACATTACACATCTACAATGACATGTTCAGCGGTATGGTGCAGTTGGTGCTACACTTGCCCTGGCACTGGTGCGTTTGGTGGCCCCCGAGCTGAGACCACCATACACTGAGCTGCGCTATAGCACGCGTATGTTTCCGAACGTGAATTTCTAACATGGTGAACCTCTAAAAGGCACAGCATTGGTTTCGCGCAAACAAGAAGGTAACTTCTGCCATATCCTCTCTCAACATGCTTCATCTACCTGCGGGTGGGTTGCTCGGGATATGCGACCACCTGCTTTTTTCCAAGCCTCGTGATCTCTGGGACCGTTTGATGTAAATGTATATGCTTGCAACTCGCGTGGAGGAACGATGAGAGATAGTGGGTGAGAAAGGTTACACAAAGGTTGGCAGATACAAAATCCGTGTGTCCCTGTCTGACCTGGTTTCTCTGTCAAACCCCCGCCCTCGATGTATTTGCCCTAGTATTTGTGCAAGGTGCAACCGACCGATGATGCGAGAGCGAGAGAGTGTCAGAAGGAAGCGGTTTGCAAATGGCCAGATCCGTAAATACAAAGCACTGAAATGCAGGACAAGAGATTACAAAACTCAAGTTTATTCGTGCCCAATATTATCTCTTCACCTGCATTGATTTGAACGTACCTACCCACATGTTGCAACAGTCACCTGATGCTTGCGGTCAAGTTTTAAAAATACGGAAGCCTTTTACTGCTCAACGAACGCAGTCAACAAAAACTAGCCATATGCTCAACAAATGTTGCCGACGCTGTCGTTGCCACGCCTGAAATGCAGCCTTGCAAAACGTTTGTTCCAATAAGAACGAAAGTCCGATGATAACATCCCCTTTTGCATTGTAAAGATGATGTGTAAACGCAGCCCGGTGTGTGGTCGCCTTATCTCGGGGGCCACCAAACGCACCAGTGCCCTTGCCCTGCTCGCTGTAAATGCTGTTTTGGATCCATTTTAAAAAATGCTTTGACAGGATGTTTTCTGTACCCAAAACCATGTGTTCATTTCTCTGCAAAACAGAATGCTATGCTTTGGATTAATTTTCAACACTGTTTGATAGAAGCTATTTCCTACAAAAACAGATGCCTGATTCGCTCTTTTAGGTGGACTTTTTCATCCTTTTTGCACATCGCTGCATCATTGCTAAACTGTTTTCATATGGAGAAACTTTTAACAGTCTCGTTGAAGCCAAGCCCTCAAGGTTTGATCTTGTTTGTAACAGTTTTGTCACTTACCGAAACTGCATTGGGGGTAGATGTCTGGCGCCTTTGGTTTTAAATCGTCGTGTAACACTGACAAAGTTTTGAAGGTAACGTTTCATGAAAATCTGTTTGGTGATTATCACACTTTCTCCGATATCCCAACTTGTTGGAATATATTCGCAGACATGAAGTCATCGTTTGGTGGCGAAGCACCCAGTACTGGACTCCAGGAGACCTGAATTGGACCAGAAATCACGTCACAGATACCTTTTGAAGAGTGGGAGACCCCCGCTGTGAGCAACCTGCTCAATACTGGTCCGCATTTTTCGAATTGGGATGCCCAATCGGGGTCCCACCCGATTTGGGCCCGTTCGCAGCAAGTGGTGCTCAATGCAGAGATGAGACAGGCTTTCACAGTAGGTTCCAGAAGTGATTGAAAACGTGTACTTGTAAACAATTTTGGACTTGTAGTTGGGGACATTGTTTGGCTGTCGCACTAGTTGGACGGCACCTTTTGAGAAAAAACAGAAAAAATAGAAAAATAGGAATAATCGGGAATTTCGGTTCGATTTGGGAAAACTTTTGGCCCATTTATTGATCTCAGGGTTAAAATCTTAGGTAATTTTCAGAATTTGTGGCTTTATAAAAATCACCAACATCTCTGACCGATAATTTTTGGAACGTGCTGTACAGGAATGAACCCGGACCGAATGCCACCCAAACACACAACACTCGATTCCCGAGCTTCGAGCGTCCCCGATTGGAATCAGATTGGCACCTGGCCGTAAATTTAATATTTTGTTTTGTCCGGCAAAAAGACAGAAAGACAAAGCCGGTTTCTGTACAGGCTGTCCCACAATTGTGGAAATAAATAACCGCTTTCTGACGTTTGGCAATGAGACTACTGATTTGAACGGAAACAAGTCACAGAACAAAACAGCAGCAGACGTTGCAGGAAGTACAAAAAGTAATGACTCTATTTCACCAAAAGTTGTGGGAAAAAAAGAATGAAAATCCGTAGATCCCTCCCCCTCTCTCTTTATCTATCGCTTTATCTATTTCTCCCCTCTCACCTCCTCCATCTCTCTCCATATCTCTGTCTCTATCGCTCTCTCCCCCCTCTCTCTCTCCCTCTTTGGCTTTCTCTCCTCGAAGAATATTCAATTAATTCAGAGTTTTTTCATCGCTGATTTCTTTATTATTCTTAATTATTTCTTAATTATTTCTCCAATAAATTGGTACCTACACAGATTTACCCCTGTTCAATAAATTAATGAAGTCAATCAATTTTTTCTGTTTTATTTGTTTATTTATTTTTCTTTTTGTTTGTTATATTAACAAATTTTAAACTTCAACATCAAACAAAAATCGGGTTATGATATCTAAAGTCCTGATTTCTAAGTCTTGATAAGATATGTGTGTGTTGTGTGGAGTATTTTCATTGTGACCAAGCATTCAGGAGTTTGAAAATGTTCAAAGACGCGCTGCCAGGATTGGATTGGAACTCTTTTGCTCCTCGAGTGTGACAATTTAGGCAGGATCTGTTACAAACTTAAAAACAAACTCAAACAAATACTTAGCTTCTTTTTTTATACTTTTCAATCAGATGGCGATTTCATTGCCAAAAATCATTCCGTGAAGGCAATGTTTCTGAAAGCGGCCGATTTTTTGCTTTGCCATTTCCCCCGATTTTTCTCTCCCATCTTGGTGCTCATTAAATTTAGGAAAATCATGTCCGGAGCTGAGTCAAATTGGATTATGTCCACCCTGTAGATCATGACTAAGAGATAGTGGACACGCAAAAGAGGATACCAAAATTGTCCTCAAACAATAAGTTACTCATTCCATTTTTAATTTATTTTACATTTTTTTTGAATGGTCGAAAATAATAAAATTCTGGTTTGAAAATGTGATGCTCATGAAAGATAGTGTGCTCGACATGAGCTTACGAGTATCTTTTAAAATTAAAACGGCTTTCCTTTTTTGTTATCCCCTCAATTAATCGAACATTAAAAGTTCATTGACGCGCCGCAGGTTTAAACATACCGATAGGTATAGGCAAGTAGGGACTGTGCAATCCCGTAACTTATCGGCTTACGCAAATAGAAATAAATCAATAGGTAAATAAATAAATAGAAATGTCTATGGGAACTTTTCTCGGATCCTTATAGGCCTGCCAACCTTCTACTCTCACAGGGATCACGATTTTAAACTTCGATCTCACACTTTTAAAAGAGACATCGGTTTGCATTCATTCTTGGGAAGAACTATCCCGGAGTGGAACGCTCTGCCTGCGAGAGTGTTTGGCCAGCCTTTGAGTATCCCTATACCACAGGAGCGACTTCGAGATACTTTCTTACAGACTCTACCCGACATTCCCTAGGTGCCCTTGGGAGGCATGGTGATGGCATGTTGGGCGATTTGTTTTGTTCTGGATCGATACGAAATATACGAATCACCTGCTAAATTTTAATGTTCCTATTTTTGTTTGCTGATTGTCCATTTATGTAGGTATACATCTAGATTGATGTTGCTCTCCATACGTTACTTTTTGCTGTTCTGTGACTCATTGTAACACAGAACAGGTTCTGTACATATTGAAAGGAGGAAACTCCGAAAATATAATCATTCAATCAATCAATCAATCACTCTATGTGCGGGCTGTTCTCAGGGGCTTTTAATTTTAGGATTCAACGGTTCTTGGGCAAATTCTGGCGTCCACAGACAAGACATATTTTATCTGTAGAAATATCCGAAAAAAATGCTAACTTTGCGTCTGACAAACTCTCATTGTGATTAGCCCGTTGCACAACAACGGCATATGGTTGAATAGTGGCGGCGGAATTAATGCACCCATTCATGTGTTTGTCTCCATTTATAACTGTTGCCACTGAAACTTTTTTTTATTTCTTTATACCTTTATGCAGCAGGTAGAAATTAATGTGTCATATTGCAACAAGGCATTCTACAGGTGTCAGATTTTGAACTCGCTCCTGGAAGAGGATCTTTAATTTCTACAGCATGTTTTTTTTACTAAAACCTGAACAGTCGCAGAAAGCTTTCCTTATCTAAGCATATCAATTCTGCCAGCACTATACCTATATATTTTGTCAGCAGAAATTTGAAAACCCCCACAGCGTATACTCCACGGTTTCTTGTGGATTGTCCAGGACAAAATTGCATGACCAGAGGATGCTTTCAAGATGGTGCGAATGTGTCCACGGTTTCTGAACCCATGAATGATTTTGCAACAATACGAGGACCATGAATGTTCTCATATACATGTAAAATTGACACCGTTCAGATTTTGGCAAAAACTCTGTGCTGCAGAAATTTAAGATCTCCTTTGGCATGGTCAAAATCTGACACCTCTCTACTCATTGTTACAATCTGGAGCTTTGATTTCTGCCTTCCGATTTTAAGAGAAAAAAGAAAGAGAAAAGTTTCGGAGGCAACACTTAAATGGGACATTAATTCCGCCGCCACTATACCTTTCCAATGCAACTCTGGGTTCCGATTGGGTATCTCACACACCCTCTCGGCTGAAGTACGCTTTCTTTGCCTCAGATCGTCCAATCGCTGTCTTGCAGTATCGGTAATTTTACGCTCGGTATTGCTTTCTGATAATTCTGTGAAGTGTCTCGAAGAAGACTGAACATCGAAACGAATTCTACTCAATCAAGTGCGGACGAGTGAGTTCCGCGCTGTGAAACAAAGGAAGCAAAATTTAGGCGGCGTTCTTCGCCCACATCAAAGTGATTGCCACTCACTCGACGGAGGCAGGAATCGAACTCGCCGCCATTGTTGCGTGCGGCGGGCAATCTTTCAATGTCATTGGCCGAATTTGAACAAGCTGATTGCTCAGGCGGCGCCGTCACGAGTACCTACGAGCGCAAAGGCTTGCGCAGCGCGCACCTTCGGCCAATTTTCGGAGCGCTTCTTATTGTTGCGCCGATCGTGGCTTTAATTTCAGAAAAATCAAATTCTGTCTCTTTTCCGACACATCACTCAAACGCTCTGCGGAACGTTTTAATCTCGTTTTTCAGATAAGTTTACACGATTCTTGAAAATGACTGCGTCTCTCGCATGAAGGTACAGTTCTCAAAAATATTTGGTCCGCAATCTTCATTTTTGTCAAATGGAGATAACATTGCCTTTCGCTGGGCGCAAGTGGAGAATTTGGTGTGATGAGTAAAGCGTATCGGTGAATGTGGAGTAATGTGTATTGCATGTGTTGTAAATTAGTTAGGCCGGCATTTGAGAAATTGCAAATATCAAGTTGGGGCATTGGAGAATTTGGTGTGTTGTGGATTGCACATATTTTAAATTAGTTAGGCGCATTGGAGTGTATGGTGTGATGCGTATTGCATTATATGTTTTAAATTAGTAGGCGCATTGGAGAATTTGGTGTGATGTGTATTGCATATGTTGTGAATTAGTTAGGCGCATTGGAGTATTTGGTGTGATGTTTATTGATTATGTTGTATATTAGTTAGGCGCATTGGAGAAATTGATGTGATGCGTATTGCATATGTTGTAAATTAGTTGGGCGCATTGGAGAATATGGTGTGATGTGTATTGCATATGTTGTAAATTAGTTAGGCGTATTGGAGAATATGGTTTGATGTGTATAGCATATGTTGTAAATTAGTTAGGCGCATTGGAGAATTTTGTGTGATGTGTATAGCATATGTTGTAAATTTATTTATTTTTATTTATTTATTTAATACATTCTACTGCAAAATGGCAGCACAGCAACAAACAATTGCAGATTACGAATAAAAGAAATCGGGCACAAGGCATTCGTCAATTTTTATCGAAAATTAAGTCAAACATAAAACTGGCTCAGCGAGGCAAACAAACGGAATTGGACGACAACC
>JASGXE010005015.1:0-25560 GCA_030068105.1 Sinentomon sp. SZTP_YWyxl | reverse complement strand
ACAGCCAAAATCAAATTGAATGAAGCTCTGGAGGTGACAGAAGAGCCGGGAGGAAGGGAGTTCCAATCACGGATAGTACGGTGAAAAATGAGCTATATGGTATTGCAATTAAAGAACGCAGATGGTGCGGGCGTTACCAGTTCTCCTCTGAACAGACTTGCACACATAAGCGGAAAGGAGTGGAAGCAAGATCTCAACGGAAACAATTTGCCTAAAAAACCTTCAGTGCTGACAAATTTATCCAAAAGAGCCATTTCTGTCTGTGGTGGTGCTTAGGTGCTTGTTCGGCATGGTGCGGAAAGACTCACTTTTTGTATAACAATCAACAAATCTTCTTTCCTCAACAGAATACGTGTTGTTCTGACGTAAATATCTGGAAAAAGCCATCCTGCAATTAATTTTGATGCAAGCCAACTTGCAACGACTGGACTGACACGTGAGCCTCTGAGTACCAATACTCACATGGAAGGATTGTTTGGAAAGAATTCCAGAGAGATCTTGAACGCTGCTGGCAGAAAAACTCCTGTCCAAGGAACAAAATGCACCAATTTTTACATTTTAACCGCAGTAAACAAATCGTCTGAAGAGTCGTAGATCATTGCATCTGTTTATTATGGTTGTCCAAGTTTGGGCGCCAATTCCGAACTATTTACGAATAACAATAGAATAGACAAACTCCTGCGCAATCGCTCCTCATGATAGCACAGCGTTACTCTGACACTTTCCAAATGGCCATGGAGTGATTTAATCAACACCTTTATTCTTATTCCCTTTGCTGCCTGCTTGAACTATGTGTGCTTGCTGGATACCGACTGTGTTTGAATGGAAGATTCCGAAGCGAAGCGCTGAGATTGCCAGCCATAGATAAAACTTGCGGTTCAACAAGTTAAACGATGGCACGCCATGAAATTTTTTATAGTTAAACTTGATAGCATTCATTGCAGTGCTTATTTTTTCGTGTTGACGGAACCACAACAGCAACATCAGAGGGTATGGAATGCATTGTGGTGGCGGAATTTATGTGATCATGTGTGTGCTTTTCCCAATCCCATTTAACTGTTGCCTCCGAACCTTCTTTTTCTTTCTTTTTGAATAAATTGAATTTTTGAATTGAATGATTGAATGATTGCACACGTATTTCAGGGAATTTTGATCAAATGAATGCAGGTAGCAGAAATAAAGCGACAGATTGAAACAAAGCATGGTAAAAGTGTCAGATTTCTGATACAAAGATACAAGGGGATCTCAATTTCTACGGAATGAAGTTTTTGTAAAAATCTCGAGAATCGTATCGAAGGTTTACAGAATTCGAGTCAGCAACATTAATTCTGTCACCATACGATATCGAAACAACATACTGACTAATTTATCTTTTTATTTAATTTATTTAAGTCCTTAAAAAACACAGCAACAGGGAATTATCGGTTGCTGTCAAATGCATAAATGCATCAAGGCCAAGGCAGTATAGTCAAGTTCAGAAAAATCGGCGAATAAAATATAAAAAAGAAGCAAAAAGGATGAAAATAGAACGAAAGGATGTCACATGCAGAAGAAATGTCAAGATACTCGTAGAAAGAACAATGAATTGAACGTTGGTATAACCTCTACAAAATCATCGATAATTAAAAACAAAAGGAAAAAGAGGAATTGGTGCGACATGCAGGTCAGGAGAGCGATCAGCGTTGTTAAAAAATGTAGACCTAACCCCAGCCTCTCAGCTGCTGTTTGCGGACGATAGGATATCCACGAGGTAGGCTACTGTACCAGCAAGAAATGACCATCGGAAAGAATGAGTTTTGCAAATACACCCCCAGTGAGAACGAATAAAGACTTAACCCATTCACAGTCCGCTTGGGCAGTTTTAATGTGGAAATCAACATTTCCAACCAAAAAAGTCTTATTGAAGCAGGCTGAAGCTGCAAGCACGACGCCCACTGACGATGCCTTTTGATCCGACCAGCCAATTCTCATTACACACTAGTATAAGCTCCCAACCTCCCAACCTCCCAAAATGAGCTCCATTGAGGGGGAGCTGAATTCACTTTGCTGAATTCACTTTGCTCTGATCCCACTTTTTCCCTGCAGAACAACGGGAAACAGTGAAAAAGTGAAGGAGTATATTATGATGCAGAAAACGGGAAAAGTGGTATCACAGTGAAGTGAATGGCCGCGAAATCAATGAGAGAACTCTCTCAACTGGAATGAAAAGCAATAAACCTATAAGAGAAAACACAAAACAACTCCGTGTTTTAAGTTTGAGAATAATGGTCATTATGCATTCTCAAACTTTTATGGCCCATAAAAAGGACATGAGCTCATTTGTTAGAGTCGTCACTTTTGATCGGTGGAATCAAGATCAGGCTGCAGATTTGAGACCTGCGTTTCTTCGCGGGCACACGAGGGCGTTCCTGCACAAACATGAGAGCATCTCAAGCCCGCAGGGTACCACTTGTCGGGATCCGTCAACCTAAATCCATAATTTTCCATCCCCGTCATCCCAACTGCGCTATTCTCCAACCGAAATATCTGCCTAATATTATCTTCAAACAAAAGA
The DNA here is from genome assembly GCA_030068105.1 of Sinentomon sp. SZTP_YWyxl. NCBI lineage: Eukaryota > Metazoa > Arthropoda > Protura > Sinentomata > Sinentomidae > Sinentomon > Sinentomon sp. SZTP_YWyxl. Next base: position 23,006 of record JASGXE010005015.1, on the reverse strand, counting down.
GGTTTTCGAGTAAACCTATATGGATTGCACCTCCAATGCACTCAAAAACCACACCAAGAGAAAGAAAACCTCTGCAGATGTCCCCATGGATCCGTGTTCAGAAGGCTTTTCTCCATCATAGCCCATGGACCAGATAAAAGAGAATGTCGCAGCAACCTGTCATCAACAATATATAGTTAATTCTTCTTTCATGGTTAGCACCGATATTCGTATAGCTATGGCGAGGAAAACCGCAGAATCTTTTAAAATAAATACAACACTTGCAAACATGGTAGGATACAAAACTTTTATTGCTTTCTGTTTTGGGCATTGTTGTGCCATTTTTAAGTTTTTTTGTTGACTAAAATATGGTCATTTTAGAAATAGGTCGGCAAATTCGTTACGTCATCTACGGAGACGCAAGCTACCTTTTCAGACAATGAACTGGCTCAATTTATTTAAAACAAATTTTGTTTGTGTTTTCTTGAAGTGTTGTCATGTTTTTGATTGCTGGGAGCTTAAAAGAAAAATTTACTAAAATTTTACTTTTTGTGTCTTGTATTCAGATAAGAAATTTATTCTTTCATTCATATACTTTTTATATGAAAAAGAAAAAAAATATATTTCATTACAACCTCCCTTTGCGCAGTTTAATGTTCATATTCACGCAGTTGAAGAACCCATTCAAGAGCCAAAATTTTACGCCGTTGAGGGCATATATTCATATTTGAATTATATTCCCTTATATTCCTTTACGAATATTCACATTCATATCTGAAGTACCCGGGTAGCAGAGGAACGTGGCAGGAACGTTCCGCCGGAACATGGCAAACACTTGTCTGTGCGAGGTGGCTGCCTTTTGGATATGGTCGGTGTGGCACCACGGTGCTGGCCACTGTAGCAGGAAAATGGCGTTCCCCCATGGCAGCGATGTGTTTCTCCACCTTGGCAGGAACGTAGCATACCACCGTGACAGGAACGTGATTGCTACGGTGGTTTGTCTCGTTCCACGGTGGAAAATAGCATTCCCGCCACGGTAGCATTCCATGTCCCCACCACGGTGGAAAAACACATCGCTGCCACTGCAGAAAGCCACATTCCTGCCACAGTGGCCACCACCATGGCGCCACACCGATCATATCCAAATGGCAGCCACGTGGCACAGCCAAGTGTTTGAATGTTCCGGCGGAATGTTCCTGCCACGTTTCTCTGCGACTCGGGTACCTACGCAAGAACCAAAATTTTACATTACATACAATACAACAATTTTTTAATGTTGCATTCCAAAGATCGGGAAGAGTAAATCACGATGCGACATCGAAATTAAATTTTTGACTTTTACCCATTTAATGGCACAAACTGCGAGTATGCTCTCAAGTTCCTGTGCTTGGAGGGAGACCATGATTGCTGCAACGTTGAAATTTGTTGGTTCAGCGCAGAAATCAGTGTCACTGCGCATTTGTGCGGAAGAATGTGAAGTATTCTCCGTTTGAATGTTCCAATGGAATAAGCCGAATCCCCATGTTATCTGCGTGCTTTTTAACATCATATTCTCAAAGTCAAACCTGGAGGCATTTTTTTATTATTTTTTACATTACAGTCCACCAAGGCAATGATGGCAGAACGTCTAAACAAAATCTGAGTCAAAATAGTCAAAATTAAAAACTCAAAAATATTTAAAACAAGGGCAAAAACAGATTGGCAACAAAAGAAAGAACATGATTACAATAGCCACAAGAGTTGTTGCAAGGTGCGACGCCTAGGGATACCTTTGCCCTCAAAATTGTGCGGGATGCAGGGATAAGAGATTTCCAATCTCGAATGGTGCGGGGGAAGAAGGAATTCAAAAATCGATTGGTAGGTATACTGCAAACCGGACAAGTGAGTGTAAGGCCATTATCTGTTCCACACTGATAAAGGAAAATGGAATAGTTTGTTGGCAGAGGGAAATAATTATTGTGGGAATGAAAAACAATATCACTCAGCAGCTTAATTCTGCGCTCTCGACGTCGTTGTGACGCTTTTTAATTTTACGAGCTCGCAATTGGGTTTGGTTTTATTTGGTGTTGGGCCAGCTGCAGAATAATCGAGGACTTGAACTCTTTTTCTTTCTTCTTCTCCTCCGAAGTTCTCAGTTCTCACATGCCGTTTACCTTGGCAAAAAACAAAAACATGCACAACTAAGAGTCAATACATTGAGAATGAAACACCGAGAATTTTTCACAATTAAACGAGAAGAGAGTTTTTCACGTTCAAAACACTGCATCATCGACGTGCATAACCTCTTTACGTAAATGCCATATTTCTTCGCATTAAAATTGCTCTCTTATATACGTAACAAATTGCACAAAGCGGAAAACACGAATAAAACAATTCGGCTGCATTCCTCTGTCTGTCTGTCGTTGCATTGCAATGGGCTTACGATTATACAAATGAACAGCCGTCAGCCATTTTTCTCTCTTCTTCCAAGGTATAGGTAAACTGGTAAGTCCACCCGTCGAACGGAAGCACGTCTAGCATCGAATGTTAAGACCAGAAAATTATACACTGCTCCTCTGTCCGAAGGATGCTATTATATGCAACTAAACTGTTTATTTATTATATCATTAGATATTATACGAATGTTGGCTTTTTCAATTTTTTTAGCGTCAGCTCATTACGAGCTCCGGATTTTGTTCATGCCGCTCCGCTACAGCCGAAACTCACATTGACACACCTCTTATATTTTTGGCTTACACTATAAGAATAAAGGCACATTTAATGAACTAATTCGAGCAGCGTTTTCGGGAATATACGGACAGGGTGACCACAAAAGGTTGACGGTTTGACTTAACCATGGATGCTAACCTGTATGTTTAGATTGCTGCTGTGCTAAATGAGAGATAGGAAACACTCCCACTCTAGCCCCATTCTCAAAACAGATTGTCATGTTTCCAATTTCCAAATACTGACTCAACTTTGTGGGAATAAAATGGGGTTGCGGTATTTGTTAATGTAAAAATGATCAACTTTGATATGGCGAACGAGATTAAAACAGTTGGTGCGGACTTTTTATTAGGCTCTCGTGTTCGAGCGGTATTTGCTATGCACCAATGTATTGGCATCATCCTCTATACTCACAGGCATGCCCCTTGCAAGTGTATGCGAAGCGAAAGCAGTTGAAATACGCAAGGTGTAGTCTATAGGCCGACAGGTGTGAAGTATAGAACTGTTATAACAGATGGTTTGCACCAGGGTTTGGCCATGAACGCAAATGGGAGATTCAATGAAGATTGTTGGCGAATTTTTTCAATAAATCGGTTTAAGCAACCAAGTCCCGTTCACACGCTGAAGCAAATGTTGACGCAAAATTGTGACAAGTTGCAATCAAAATCTGCAATTAACTTGCCACTGCAAAAGTTACAGGTCTTGTTCTTATTCAGAAGATACATGCAGTAACTGTGTGTCAGTTTACTTGAACAAAAAGATGCAGACTTGATAAGCTTGCACTTGATAAGCTGTAACATACTTATACTGCAGCAAGTGGCAAATGAGAATTGCAATATTTGATGCCTGCAGCTTCAATAAATACGGTCTTATCAAGAGTCCTCGAACATAGGCGATATTTTAAAGTCCTGGGCCATCTGATTTTCACAGGTCTTGATGCAACTAAACGCTTCACACTGGCACATGATGCCATTGATTCCAAATGGTGCTTGAGTTTTTTCGCATCTACCATGTTCGAAGAATGGCAATAAAAAAGAAATCGTGAAGCACGCATACTAGTGAGTTTGCCGACATACTTCGCAAGCCGGCACAACTAAGTGTGGAAATCCACCAAATCCATAATCCAAAATAGCCATAATGCTGATAAAATTGATGATTTCCTAAAGTGAATATAATGAGCAGCTCATTTTGATCTCGAAATTTTAGTGATAAAAGTTTTGTTCAAATGGTTGGGAGCGGTGAAAATAATATTTCAGTGCATATATGTTCAACGACCATCATATTTCCATTGTGACATAGTTTCCCATGGTTTTGGCAGAAGGTGAAACCTAAGAACAAAACAACAAGGGTTGCATTTTACGAGCGCAAGAAATTTCAGTAGAATCACATTCCTTCATCTTTTCTTTGTTCTTCAAATCAAAATCTGGCAGGCTCCAAAACTATAAGATACAATAACAAAAGTAATGGAAATGATAAATAATGGCAAAAAAGCCATCAGAGTGAGGGAAAGGCAAACCGTAGACGTCCGCTGTTTAATTAGCGCCATTTAACTGGTGGCTATGGCTGTGCCTTTTAGCAAGAACGTAGGCGAAAAAGGTTGCATCGATTCCCTGCCTGCGCCTGGGGCATCATCACATCAATAAAAATCTTGATAGGGAGTTCCAAAGTTACTTCCCAATATAGTTGAAGAAAATAGGCACAAAAAACAAAAAAGAAAAGGAAATAGAAAAAGAAAAAAGAAAAGGAAAAATTGGTTCGACGCAATCCTGTCTTCGCATGAGGAATTTCACAATTTGAAGACGGAGGGGAAGGACGAAAAACTCTACGCATTCTATCGCTATGCTGTAGGGGGAAATGGTTCAAAAACCCAAATATATACACAGACTAAGGTGTCAAAATTTGCTGCAGCCATTCTGCTAATACACGCTCCTCGGTGTGTTATCCCTCCTTCAGAGAATCGAACTCCTCCAAAAGAACTTGATTTGTTTGGTATACCTGTTGAAAATAATGTTAATGTTCTCATTCTTTACTGCACATAACTACCGGCGGCTGACCTGTCATACTGCCATGATGGTTTCAAATTGAAGAACCAAGACGAAAAAAAAAATAAAAATTCAATAGACCATGGTCACATATTCGCTATTCTGTAGTTCCATTTATTGCGTTTCACAAAATTCAGTTGGACAACTCAACAATTTTGCCTGCGGTGTAACTTTTACTGTGTGTTGAATTTACCAAACCATTATACACGCATACATGTTTACCAATTCAAATCATTTCCATCTGAGAGGAGTTTGAATCCACTAAGATTTTGGCCTTCAACAAAAAAGTTTTGGCCAGAGACATAGTTATTTATTTCGAAAAAAATCTTTTTCGTTTGGTGCGTATACTTTACAAAAGAGCAGAAACATTTTCTGAAAAATCTTCAAATGTCATCGCGGAGATTCAGTGCATAATTTGATGAAGAATTTGCGTATTTTCTGTCCATTTCGTAATTCTAAATTCAGTAACCATTTTGGAGACGACCGCTTTTCCGTTAGCAAAAACCAGCGAAATGGTCATTTAGCTTCCTGTTGCGAGACATCACAATGTGATGCAGCGTATGAGTATGAAACTTCACGCCTTCACACCTTTAATTCGAAGGACTGTGGCGTCAAATTCAGCAATAATTGGGGCCCATCTCTGAAATTTGACCACGTGCATTTCCACTTGATTTTGCAAGCGATTTTTTTCGCACAGGTCTCAAATTTCAATTGTGAAATTCGCAGAAAAAGCTATTTTTCGTGCAATTTTTAGGCTGAGCAGAATGGGCGAAAAGAGACGCTGTTTGTAATAGCAGCACGTCCTCGATTCGGATCGCCGTGATCAGATTTCTTTAAAAAAAGGCAAAAAAGTCATCAAATTGCAGGTGCACCTCATTCCGCAGGTTTATTCTCCACTTCATTATTGCCTTCCTGGCTCCTTTCCTCCCACGTTCCCCTTCCCGTTCATCCCTCTTTTCTTCCCTCCTATACCCACCTCCTCCGTATTTCTCTCCCTCCCCGCACCTACCTTCCACCTTCTGATCTTCCAATTATGCGAATCCATTCATCAAAATTTTCACGTTGATCGCAAAAACCAACGATAACTTTGACGAAAAATTAGCATAAAATCGAAAAGCTATATGCGAAATGAATGAGGACAACTTCGCACAGCAGGGAGTGCTTAACTTCTGCCATTTACACGCAAAGGAATTTTCACGCAAAGGAAGATTGCAAGTGGCAGACATATAACGGCATGTGTTTTGTGAAGCAGTGACCTTTGGGAGTTGCATTTCAGGTTCAAATTCAAAGAAAATGTGGACAAGTGGACGTGATGTGTACCTTCGCATATCTTTGAAATTTCCAACTCGACCAATCGTATGCCTGCGGGTTTCAATAAATTAGGTAAATGTAATCACATTTTCATTCGGAAGTTCGAGTGCGATGAATTCATTTCTTTGAATGGACAGAATATTTCGCTGGGCGGTTAACTTATCTTTCTCAGCTCATTCCCCAAAATTATGCACTCGCAGAGATGAAAAATCAATTCTATTCGCTAAATCGTTTTCGCTTCCTTTCCCCAAAGCGATCTCTGAAGGGTCTCCTTCAAAGATTCTCTTTTTGTAAGATTTGAGATTTGAGCGCTTCACTTCCTCTGATGCGCTTCCGGTTTGCATGCTGCATCCAGAAGTTCCATGCACCGCGTCTTCAAAGACAAACCGACAAATTTATAGCAGCGAAACATGCGGAATTGATGATGTCTCTGTGACATTTGTGGAAAATTTTGAGAGACCTCGTGGGCTTTGTGGGACTACGAGTACAATCCATGCGGAACTTGAAATAAAAACCTAAAACAGCGTAAAAACTCACAGCGTAAAAACTACTTTTCAAACATTTTTGGCTTTTTGGGGATCGACGCTGGGGAATATTCGTGTTATGAATTTTGGTCTATTTGGACAAAGAAGAGAAGGCTGAAATAATTTTGAAGAGGAAATCTGGAGTTTTGTCAAACATTTGCGATATCTTGGGTGGAGTGACACGAGAAAGATTCAGGAAGGTGAGGGACCGTGACGGCGTCACCTTTCGAAAGAAAGTCAGTGAATGCTGAAACCCCAGTATATATGTTATCGACCACCTCGTTCCGACAAATTGGACAGAAAGGTGTGTAGATATATCCGAAACAATTGGCGCATTAAGCTGGTGGGCGTGTCTTGAGGGGCGTGGCATCTGATGTGAACCGTGTGGAGCAGCGGAAAGCTCCGCGCAAAACAATGAGAAAGGGACAATCCAGGAATATGCATTGTAATCGGGTTTGATGGTGTGGAGACCGCTTTGGGTTGGCATTGTTGATTTTTATACGAATTTTCATGACAGGACGCAGGAAACGTGATGAATTTCAAATCAGGAATCTTCTTTTTTTGGCTTCATCATGTCGCCACGTATTTTTGAAGGAAAAAATTCGGCAAGATTTACTTGATATATAAAAAAAAAGAACATTTCTCGCACTTCCGCTGCACCTGCATGGAAGACAATGCAATGAAGTGGCGAAAGAAAAAGACAGAATTAATAATCAACATTTGTGGTCAAGACATACCTATATGAAAAGGAAAAAAAAATACTTGGGGCTTTACCCCTGCGGCCTTCGGCAGCTCTCATGGACACTTCGCGGCCACTTCCTTGTCTGTCAGAGATGCGCCCTTGTATAGCGGCGGAATTAATGCACAAAAAACATGTGTTTTTCTCATTTAATTCCGAAACGTTTTTCTTTTCTTTTTACTCTTATGCAGGCGGTAGAAATTAAAGCGCCAGATTTCAACAAAGCGTTCTAGAGGTGTCAGATTTTGACCTCGGTTACAAAACAGGATCTTTAATTTCTGCAGCATGGAGTTTTTGCTAAAATCTGAACAGTCGCAATTTTTTACATGTATGAGTGCATTAATTCCGCCGCCGCTATACACCGGCCTTGAGGTTGTGGCCCGCCATTTTCACATGTACTCCAGGTTTCATCCATGTTTCTGGCTTGCTTCTGTTTTTAGCTGTTTTACATTCTGATTGACAGTGGGCAGAAACAGAACAAAACTACTGTGCTCATCAGATATCAGCAACGCAAACTGTTTGGAGATGAGCGTCAGGTGCGAGACGAGAGCTTGGACTTGATTTCGCTATGCCGATTTGGGAACTTTTCCCTCCCAGTATCCCAAGCATTGCAAAAGTATCCACCTGCAAAATACGGAAACACTGACAAAAAGTATCGGTTTAAAAAGCTTAGATTTGGGGTACCTATAGTGCCATCATCCGAGGACAATTCATATTTCAGAAATTGCAATCCGATGGCCGTGAGGCTTCAGGCTTTGCATTAGCTGTTATACCTTTGCACCTTTTCAATTCAATTCAATCGTTTAATTTGCTTTAGAAAGTGCAATTATACGACCTTTTGGTTACTTTGACACTTCTGCGTCTTGAGCTCTGCTATTAGACGGTGGATCGGCGAAATAGAACCATTTAAAGGAAAAGGATTCTAACCTTTTTACTGGTTTTAAATGCGAATGCGTCACAACTGTCCTCCAGCTGAGCAATTTCTGCATCAGTGGCGTCATTGTCACATTGGAAATGCATCCCACGAAGGTGCTTTCTTGGATTTTGAAACAACAGAAAACAAAAGGGACCAGATCCTGTGAATATAGGCCAGGCAAACCGGCGATTCATATGATTTCTTTCTGATTTTAGCCAGCTAAATTTTGGGTTATCTGCATGGGCCGTTCTGTTGTCCTTGATGAAGCGTCAAATCTTGGATGAGCATTACACGTCTCTTTCATTGAGTTTCCTGCTGCGAATTGGTGGTTTTTTCATTTATACGCGGAGCTTATCAAAAGTCCTCGAACATAGGCGATATTTTGAAGGCCAGGCTAATACAGGGGCCATCTGATTTCAACAGCGCGAGTTGCAACTTCACACCTCACACGAGTGTAATGATGTTTTGCAGCGCGCGATTCCATGTATTGTGAATGGCGCCTGAGTTAAAACCGAGCTCCTATGTTTGAGGACTTTTGATGAGCTCCGTATAGCGGTGTCTAATGATGGCATGCAAATACTGTTGCTCCGATCACTCATCACCATCTTGCGATGACACACTTTTGATGATGTTTTCCGCTGGATAGTCATTGGAAGGCTCCCAGAACGAGTCTCACGATTCTTCCGCATTGGAACTCTCCCCCAAAAGGAAAACATCAATCCTAAACAATGATTTGGCCAGCAAACTACAAAGTGACCAAGTTTAGATCTAAGAGAAATCAAAACCAGAGAAAAGCAAACCATTATACCAGGTGCTAAAAACTCTTCGAACATTGAGCACGAAGATTTGGATGGGAGAATTTTGTTCATTCGGGCCTTTGCAAACTAATCCGAATTTCAGACAAACATGAGGTAGGTACATGTGCCAAGTGTGCACAAACAACTCGGGCGCAAATTTTACACGAGGAAGAACTGACACCATATCGCAGGCAAGAACTTTCAAGGGCTCCTCCACCATAGGGAGGACCATGACCAGGTCCTGAGGGATTACGATGAATACAAGGCATTAGCATTTGCCTTCCAGGGTAGCTTTTGCTGTTGACCGCACTCGGCACTTGTAGAATGTATAGGGAGTTTCAAGGTTGGGTGTGGCAAGCCGGTGTCCAAGGCACATACCTACATAGCGGTGGTGCCTGCTCAGTATAAGAACTCGACGTTTTAATTGCAGCCGCATGGAAATATATTATACTCCGTATAAGGAGGGATAGGTATTTTGACGAAATATCTCAGTTCACATTGACCAGGGAAAGGTTGAAAGCCATAGTGCAGGAAATAGCAGAAAAAATGTTTTATTGCTTCGAGTCACGGTCGCCAAACGCAAAGCAATATAAGAATGAACAGTAAAAAGTGCACAAAAGAATGCAGATTGCCTGACAGTTGGAGGAAAAAATTAAAAGAGGGAACATTTCCATCACTACCTTGCAAGACTTGTAACATTTCACATGACAAGTTATTCGTGCACAAATGTTGGTGGACTAAAGCCTCAACTCTCCTTCCAGCTCCGGTACGATTAAAGAAGGTACAGGATCACGGAGCTTCCACAATATTAATTTTAAACAAGGCACAACTGATACCGCACTTTTAACCAAATTTGATTTGATTTGTATTTGAATTGAAGTGAAATTCTGTAATATTGGAGTCACATCATCTCAATCACTGTAAAGTGCTACAAAATTCACATAAAGATCAAATTGGCAGCATCAGCAACGTTTTACAATTTTTTGTGTCGGGCAGAAAGATAATCCAACATGATGTCCATATCATTGAGACTACAAAGGCCTAATTGCTTCAAGGAGGCAAAATTGAAGCTAAACAATACCACCTGCTCTGATGACAATATCGATCAGATGGAGTGAGTTGGCCTAAAGAAGGACGAAATTTCCGCTATTGATCAGAAGAAATCACGAAGCCTGCCAGCAGGAGAGGGATGTTCAAAGGCTGTAAAAGCGCAGGAAGAGAGTTTCACTTCGGAATAGTTCTATCTATAAGAACGAGAACTTACAGCGATCTGATCAAAATCAGAAATAATTGGACTGAAGCCTCAGTCATAATTCGGTTTTACATGATGCAGGGGCCTACCTACTCGCATTTTGAATGGGATCCAGGACTGCCTCGTCCTCAATTTACGGGAACACATCGCGTCTTGCTTTTGTTCGCGCAGGATTTCGGCCATAGTGTGTGAGGGCTATTTATTGCTTCTTTTCTGAGAAGCGGCTAGACAGCCTAAATTCGTGGCCGGTACCGTCCCACTTTTCGGTTTTTTCAATTCTCCTCGAATTGGCACAAAATAGGTTAGGATGGGTTAGAATGGGTTAGGTTAGGTCAGGAAAGGATAGGATAGGTTAGGAATGAGTTGGGAACAGGTTAGGTTAGGGTTAAGTTAGTTTAAATCGAATAAACGGTCTGTGTGATGACGTATACGAATTTAGGCAGTCTAGCCGCTAGTCTTTTCTGTTCTGTAGGCGGATATCCACTGTTAACTCTGGCAGTGCTGTTTTTGATCGTTGGAGCTCCCTTATCTGTTCCGTTATCCACAGTTGAATCATGACAATATATCACCGTGGACAAATTAAAGAAAGCTAAGTGTATGAAACTTTTTATTTCCACTCCTGCGATTTTCCATTTAACACCCATTGTTGTTCAACAATATTTTTCATTTCTCTGTTTTCACTTAGCCCCCTTTAATTTATCCAAGCCGATATGTAGAACGAATGTTCGAGGTTCCATGGTTAAATTACGAGTTCCGTGTCCACCGTTAGGCTCTTCCAAGGTGAGTTGAAAAGGATTAGTCAATGTTCCTACAATGGCATGATCAAGGACTGTAGAGAAGTTCCTTTACACTCATGGTGTGATAGTGAGGAAGCCAAGAAGAGCTTGAAAAAAGCGTGGGCCTGTTTGTATGGAGTGGAACTGTTCGGTGTTCGCCTGTAAGGAAGCACCTATTTTGATCAATTGCTTTCGTCATCCATTGACTTTATGGCTTTGTATTGCCCTATCCAATTTCAAATTTTCAAAACCCTTGGCTCTCTCCTCCTATAGTGCAAACTCAATTGGAGAACTCGCAAAAAGCCTTGACAAAGAGAAATGCAATGTGGTGAATTGCATGCCCTGCGAGGAAGGTTATTTATTGCATAAGCTTCTGCATGGCGCGCAAAGGAGTGCTGTTACAAGCCTGTGTAGACATATAGAATGTGGAAGTGCCGTTGCGAGGGTGAAAGTTTAGAATCCTGTTTCCGTCAAATGCACTCGGCGCATGCAGAAACCCACGTGGCGAAATTGGAATTTTCATAGAAAGCCAGTGCTTTCAAAAAGGGAAAGCTTCCAAGTCGGCAGTCCGCATACTGTGAAACGTTTCTTCCCCCTTCCACGCTGCTGTGTCCGGCATGTGTATTCCTGTTCCAAGTCCATTCCTCCCTCGCAAAACGGATCGATAATGAAACCAGACATCCACCGTCCCTCCCAACGCAGGTCGCGGGAAGCCCCGAGTCCGAAATTGGCGTGATTCCCGCAACTTCGTCTTTCACCGTTTTCCCCTTATTTTTTGGCCTTTTTCAAACATATTTTCGTCACGCAAACACCACAGCCGGCCATTTTTATTGCCCGCCACTTCGAAAATTGTTGGGGCCGAAAATCAGAATGAGTTGGTCCTAGACCGCCTCTGAATTTTGAGAATTTGTGATGCCGTGCAACACACCCATCGGCAGGTCTGCCTGATGTGGAGGTCATTTTTATCGACTGGAGCCTGATTTGGTTATTTGCCTTGCTGTTTTCCAAAGCAAATATTTTGTGAATCGAATGTGTCAAATAAGGCAATGAAATATTAAATAGTACAGCCTGGTAGTGTTGGCTTGGCTTCAGGAAAGTGATTTCAAATTGACCAATGCATGACAGTCTAAACGGAACTTATCAAAAGTTCTCGAACATATAGGCGATATTTTAAACTACTGGTTAACACAGGGGCCATCGAATTTCAACAGGTCTTGGTGCAACTTCACGCCCCACACGAGTGTCATGATGTTTTGCGGCGCATGTTGCCATTGATTCTAAATGGCGCCCGAGATTATTATGAACTCCTATGTTCGAAGATTTTTCATAAGGAGCATAACAGAGGAAACCATGATTTTAGCACCATTCCTTGTTCGGTCAGCAAGCCGAATATAAAACACAAAGCGTGGATTTGCAAGGTTATTGTGTACGCAGGAAAGAAAACTAACAAACGACACCAACAAGCTCAGGAATCCAACGACTCATACTGGAAATTGAGTTTCTGCCAATCCTGAAAAAATTTGATGGACCACAAGGCGACAATAATTTAATTTTCCCAACAGGGAAAACATTTAAATGCTCCACCCCAAGATGATTTCCATTTTTATAGAAAATTTCACATGAACCACACTACGCAATTTGCTAAAATACTTATTTTCACATAGGAAATTACCAAACGCAAGGTAAAAGCATCCAATTGAAAAACATTTGAACGAACAATGTCCATCACCGTGGAGCACAAAATTCATAAATTGTAAAAAAAAGTAAAAAACTTGCACTTCGAAAATTGACTAGCTGAAATATACCATAACCGGATTCCAAACCCTTCAAATTCTAAAGGGAACATCATTCTGTCATTGATGACGCAAGATAACTGGGAATACAAAGCGCAATAACGTCGAACAATAGGACAACTTTGGGCGAACAGATCGCATAGGGAAAGCAATCGTCCGATTCCCGTTTCCGTTCAGGAGTTCTCGAGAACTCACTCTCTTCTGCATGGCTCGATGGATATGCGTTTGCGTGCATTGAATTTCTGGCAGCAGAAAATCTGAAAACGTCAATCGCAAGAAATCGCAAAACAATCACCACACAAAATAAAATATCCAATGTACCTACATACAGACGTTCACAGTTGATGCTTGAATATTGAAGTTTTGATTTCAAAAATGTCACATGTCTCAATCCGATCTGTCCCAGCACTGCATGTGTCTGTCATTGAGCTTAAGGTGCGCACACATGGGACAGTTCAGGCAGCCCCAAAGAAAATCAAGTTTTGCGCCGCATCGGCGAGGCACATTCAAAATGCCGCAATTTTGTTGCTGTAAAACAATTCAGGGCGTGAGTGACAATTGAAAGAATGTGCCTCCCTGTCCGTCACTGCTGCAATGGTATGTTCGAATACATGTGTCCATTTGGAATAGAAGAATTCAGGGTTGAGCAATTGTGGAGGGGTAAGATTATTCCAATGCACCCAGACGGGTTGTCCTGTGAAGAACAATCGCAGCGCCCAAAACACGATTGAGTGCCTTTGTCCCTCAGAAAGTAAACATGTCCTTTTTCGGAAAAATCAAAATCGTCCAACAAGCCTACATATGTCCACATGAAAAAAAGGAGTGACGAGCTTGAGCGCCCCTGGGGTGAGGTTCTCAATCTTTGACGCATCAGTTTTGTCTGTCCGAGACAAAAACGTTTGACATGTCAATCTTTGCCAACTTGTCCGTCATGGACGATGGTCATAATTCTCTGACAGTTCCACCTTGTTATGCCTGATGCTCTTCCAGGGCCCAGCAGTGTATCAAGTTCAATAAACGTTGAGAGCAGTAACTGCAAGTAACCCTCCCTTCTTCTTTTGTGCTATTTCGTCATCCCTAAAGGACAATTCGGAACTCTATCCCAAGCCCCGGGCATCCTGCGACCATAAAAAACCATTCTGACGAACTGCCTCAAGGCAAGAATAGTGCCATATCGCAGCTAACATCAAGACATCAAGGGATTCTTGAGAGTTGAATTGGATTTCAATTCTTTTGGTGAGTTTTTGATTCTTCTTCCAACATTGTGAACTGTTGAGCAAGTCTTTGTTGCATTGCTTGGCCAATTGTTTTAGGGACATCTCAAAATGAATCAGTTCAAAGAATCTGTCGCGTTTACTTGATTTTCTAAGGTGATTGTTTTCTTGTGAAGGATAAACCACGAGAATATCACGTTTCCAAATCCGTTGGGAAATTAGAACAATACATAAAGAATCTATAAGTTGGACATCATCGTTTTTTTGTCAATGTTTGATTAGCCTTCCACGGTTGATAAAAACGTTGCTGGTGACTGTCTTTTCTTTGTTTTATCCCATATATTTCAGCATTCTCTGACTGACACTGAAATGTCCTGTGTTTTCTGATCCGGTGACAGGGACAGAGGCCGAATTTTTCCATTTCTCCGGGTTAGGTTAGGTTGTATACACTCTAGATCACGTACTGAAAAATTATCTTAAAATAAGACAGCAGATATCTGAAACACTGCTGTAATCTCTTAGTTTAAGACAAGAACGAATTATTAAGATAAAAAAGCGTCTGAAAATATTTAAGATATGTGAAAATGTTTAACCCTGTCTTAAAATTTTCTCTTAATTTGGATTTGGAATCTTAAATTAAGATAATTCATGCGAATTTAAGATTTTCAGACAGTTTTTGCCTTGTTTGCACCGTCTGAATTTAAGACAGTTTGCGCTGTCTTAATTTAAGGCAACTGCTGTGCTGTCTTAATTTAAGGCAGCGACGTGCCGTCTTAAATTTTGGGAAGTGAGGGCGAAAATGTAAGAAAACAGAAAATTGGAAATGAGGAAACATAACAGTCGTATTCAATGAAAAATTACATTTAAAAATTTACTGTTAAAAGCAAAATTTCTCCTAATTTTCATCCTGGCCTTTGACCAGCACCAAAAATTCCCCAACACTCAAACATTTTCTGTTCTGAAATAATTTGTGATGTTAAATAGGCCATCCTTAATTTCAGATTTAGTGTTATAGTCTTCATGTGTGTAATGATTGTTACTCTTGAATGTTTAAGATAAGAGCTGTGCAATAATTGTTCCTGTTCATGTAACTGTGATGTCAATAATTGTATCTGGAAGTGAGTGCAAGAATTCAGTCTACTTCATGGTTGGCTGAGCCTTTTTTCATTCTTGTCTGAAAAACCTGGGTCATTTCAGGAATATACCTTTCCGTCACAAAGTGCATCTGAATCCAGAATTTAAGATGCACTGTATCTTAAATTAAGATTAAAGACAGTTTGCTATCTGAATTCCTCTCTGAATTTCAGACAGTAAGATACCTTTCAATCTTAAAATGTGTCTGAAATTCAGTCCTGTCTGAAAGTAAGTCATGGAGATGTATCTTAAATGTCCTCCAAATGTCTGAAATTAAGTCATATCTTAAAGTAAGTCATGGGGGGGTGTCTGAAAAGTGTCCCCCTCTTAAATGGGAGAAAAGTGACTTACTTTAAGACATTTTGAATTAGAGTGTAGAATAGGCTCTAGGACAGGTGCAACCAAAACCTCCATCCATGACAAAAATCCCTCCAAAACTCTGCCTTTGTCCACATCTTACGAAGTATATCCCTGTTCACTCCTGCCTCATAGTCAACTTCTGCCTCGCAGTCCGCTCTGATCTATAGTCCCCGGATCCGGACCGTCGGACACTTTCCGATTTTTTGCAGAATGTTTTTCAGCTGTGATCGGCGATGCAAACAGGCATGAAAAACTATCGCGTGAATTCGCCAAAGAAATCAATCGAAACCAAAATCGCGCGTCTCGCATTAAAAGATACACACTGTAACATCACTTCCATCATTTCAGTTTCATCAGATTCGGCCAATTTGTGATATTTAAACTCTCACACTGCAACCGATTTTTGCTTGTTTCGGCCCAATTATAATTGTTGTCACAGCCTAAATATATGTTATTTTCGTGACTTGTTTTCACACTCTTATCCGGAACTTGAAGACAGCAATATGGTGGCAAGTGATCTGCGGAAATTTGGCGCTGCAGCAGAAACGAAAGGCACGGATGGTTCAACCGGACTCTGACCAGAATGCAAAAAGCAAGATATCTCAAGTGATGAAACACCACGCTTTTTGTAATCTCGTTTTAATGTGAAAAATAATTTGAGAGGAATAAATCATGACCTGGTGTTGGTTTTAAACCAAAAATTGCGATAAGAAAACGTTGACGATGCGCCAAGAGTCTTAAAAATGTCCGCTCGGAACTGCAAAGTATGGTGCTTCCATCTATGATGTTGAAATTAATCTCAAAATAGAGGCATTGAGAAATGGGCAGGCCGCAACACAGCAAAATGGGGGCATTCGAATATCTGTGCATGTAGACAAACGACTGAACAGCAAACGGCGAAAATTAAGTGTTGCTCTCTGTCTCCGGCTGTTTGCATTGGCTTCCAGAGATTTCGACCTGAACAATGAGCGAGTTGCGAGCAGATAAAAGCGAGTTTTTACGCCAAAAGCAACACTTCTATTGCCATCCCACTAGATAAGGATTGGAAACACATCAGGGTGATTGAAAAATTGGTCCTCAATTGAAACACGACCAGGTCTTTATTTTGAAAGCACATTGCTGTCTCAAAGGTGGATTCAAGTCTCGAAGCTTTCCTCTCTTCCTGTCCTTCAGGTGCTTTTTGAGTTGGCCGACACTTGAGCAAATTCCTGACGGCATGCATGATCAAGTGGAATGGAACAGACATTCAAATTGGGAATTTTCCTAAAGTGACAGAGGGTTTGGTCCTAGGCTAATCTACAATAATTGTGCCACGACGCAGCTGATTGGAAGTCTACGGAATCTCAGAATTCAGTTTCTTTATGCAGATTTATTTTTTTGAAGATCGAAATGTTTCGGAGTGCGTGTAGACAAAAAACAAAATCCCTAAAAACAACATCGGGAAATCAAATCAAGCACTAAATTTTGTGATTGATCATCATGCACCACCAATCACCACCACCGACTCTTTCGTTCGTGCAGTGCAGACGGTGGGTGATGTGTTCAAGCTTTTACCTCGTGACCTCACAATGTTTTACACTCAAGGCCATGGGTGACGACCCTCACAGTGATATTGCCTGCCAGGACACAGATGATCAAGCCATCCGTTCCACATCCAAGTTGCAACGTTGATCCTTGCCAGTCGTACTCTGATGAGGTCATCTCATGAGATGACGAAAGTGCTCTAGCAAATACCAAAGTATACGAAGACTCGAGGACATTGGATAAAAATGACGGATAGTCACTATTCCTCCCTCGATGGAGACCTTGAGTCAAAGTCTCTCCGATCTTATGTTGAAGGAAGAAATTCTTTGCCAAAAAATCGCCGCGGTTGAAATCAATTCTATACCCCGCAATTCCGGATTTGAAGATATTCTTCATTGTTCACCTGAAAAATTCATGAATGTCGAAAGAACGGAACCGAAAGGCCAAGGTTGTATGCCTGACCACCAACATTCTGGATCTCCGACAAAATGTGACTTTTTGATGCCTGTGAATGATTGTTGGTTTTGCCGATGGAAAAGAACAGAAACATGCTCAAATTTCAAACTGACCCATTGGTCAGTTTGAAATTGCATTGTTGCACAATGCATTGTTTCCAGCGGATATTTTGCATCGTTCAATCATTGAGCATTCAAGTGCTTGTAACTATACCGCAATGTGTGTGAACTGGGGACGAGGTGGGACTGTCAGCCAAAACCTCCAGGCCCCTATGAAACTAAAACCAGTTCTTTCATACTAGATCCAACCTCCACATAACTATTTAATATACCTACAACATAAAATACACGTAAATCAATTGGCCTATGGTGCTTTTCTGAAACTTGCGAATTGCAACTAACTCCCTCACTGTTGTTACAACTCTTGTTTTCTTGTGAATTTATGTTTGTTTCGATTGTATATTGCTCATTGCTGAACTATTACCTACAGTCGATTCCATTTGAAGATATGAGCCAAGCATTATTGCCGTCTTTCGCAAGCAAGCATGCTTCGTCCTATTCGGCCAGTGCTTTAACAGAAAAACAAATTCGCAACAGCCCCAAGTTGCTTCCCCAAGCACGCATTCTCAAGTGTTTTTCATTTGTCTCCCGACACTGCACACAAGGAGACAAAAGCACTGACAGTTCGAAAAATCCATAATTTAGGGAGCCATGATGTCAGTGTGAATAAATTCGAATTCAGCACACGGAAGCAGGCTTGGCTCACACCAGTGCAGATCTGTCAAAAATAAAAAACGCACATTTTGACATATAAACATTCATGAGTGAGTTGCTGCACTATTGTTGCAGTGAGTCTAACGCAGTCACTATACCATCTTCGACACATGTGAAAAACAATATTTTCTGCACAAAGCCTTATACTTTGACAAAAATTGAACAAAAAGAAGGGGGTCCAGCGCACCCGCCTGGGGGACACCTGAGGTAAGATTGAGGGCAGCTGATGAGGATGTGCGATCTACATTGGTGGCATGTCGTAACGACAGGAAAGATTTGACAAGTCTTAGCAACGTGCCCGTGAATGAAAGCCATCGAAGTTTATTTGGAAGGAGTTCGAAGTCAACGCTGTCGAAAGCTTTTGCCATAGGTCAATAATATATCGCATGGGTAGGAGTTCTTGACTCTAATTTTGATGCGACATCAAAGACCAATGTAGTGAGTTAAGTTTCACAGGATTTGCCATCCCCGAAACCAAGCTGATTGTGTGGATAATCTTGTTTTTCTGTCTCTTAAACTTGTGCACACCAAGTAAGTCACTACTTGACAATTCGTGAACAGATAGCCCTCTTCTAAAACTGGTATGAACATGATCCCAATTCATTTCTAAAACTCGTGATCTGATCTACTTACCATCCTCTTCTGAAAATTGAACTGCATGACCGATTGCACTCGATCATGAACAATATGCAGACTAAGTCCTCTATTAATATCATGTAGCACATGTGCTTCAATGATATAAAACTGTAAAAGCTATACTTCCGAATCCTTTCCCTTTCAAAAGGAAGCACAGGCAGACCTTTCTCAAAAATGCAACTCAAGAACTGTTCACTTGTTTATCACCCATACTGTTGCAATTCGTGAACTGAAGTGCAAAATCCAATAACTACCCCATCCTCTGAAGCACGGATTGACCAGATAAAACGATTACCATTTTTTCTTTCGTACTGCAGCTTTTCCAAACCTAGAATTTCATAGGGGGTGACTCCCAAAAATAGCGTTTGCACATTCAAAATCTCGGCATTCAAAAAAGTGCTCCACCAGAAGACCTTTTTCAAGTGGGCCTCCAGGATTTTCCTGAGGTTCTTCCCGACTCAAAAGCACAGCACCTGTGCATTGCTTTTTGCGGGGCAGTTTCCCAAATTCAATTTTTTGAGGCAAAATGCAACATTGATGGAATGCATTTTGTGAAAATTGCATTTATCATGCGCCGAACTGTGGAAAAACCAGAAATTCTTTTTTCTATCGCTGGTAGCCATGTTCAATTTGCCTGATAAATGCCATGATTTTTTGTCCACCTTGTGGTGCTGTTGTCAGTTCGTCGTGAAAGTTGTTTACAAATTTTCCACAGATGTTCCGCTCGAAAGGAAAGATGCAAAATTCGCTTCACGCTGTGTCCTGCCTGCCTGAATGCCTGTGGCTTCTGACTTTGCTTCGACCTGAAAATGCGAAAGGGAAGCCCGGTCAGTTAAGACTGAGCAGATACCTGCTGCAATGGTCACACGTGGATGCGGAGGATTTGGTGGGGACACAACGACCATTTTGGCAAAGAGCCACCAAACAAAGTACTCACAGCGCAAAGATAAAACCGCCAACTTACCTTCGCCAAACACTTTCTCAGTCGAAACAGATGTGGCTGTAAACTGGAAAACCATTCATCACGAAGATATTACTTTCATACAGGGTGGATAATTTGAAAATACCTATGCCCATTCTTTTCCGGCCTGCGATTTGGGGTCATACAAAGGTACGTGGGCGTAATTGTCGAGAAAATCCCCAAGAAATGGGTGCGGAAATGTTCAGTGAATTCCGTTTCCTGGCCGCCGATGGAAATTCAGTCCACTGACTGGATTCATGCACATGCCAGAATTTATTTAGTAGCGCCAAACCCTGCTGAATAATTTTTTACTGCGAGTACAATGAACTTGCGCAAAATCCACCCTGTATAAACAGTGGCGTTGACCTAAAAACGATGGCATCCCCGCTAGAAAATATCTCGAATCACTTTTAGCGGTTGATGAATAAAATTCAAACCAGTTGAAAAATAAGTGGACCCTGTTGCTTTCCGCTTGCAGAACATGAGGTACCTATACTCAGGAATCCAGACCAAAACCCCATTGTCGACTTTGTCTTTTTTGGTTGTGGGAAATCTTCCGTGCTGGCTTTTCTGGACTTTGCAGACAAAAGTTGCCAACTGCAATTCTTTGCCACGAGAATCGACGAGAACAAGGTCGTCTACACATAACCATTGAGAAAATGCACTCAGTGAGGCGCTGCTGTTGGAAACTCGGTCTCCTGTGTTCGGTTGACCCAGAACAGAAGATGCTTACACAATCTGGACAATGTTCCACACAAAATTCACGTGTCCTTTTTCGGGCCATCCGGAGGCATCTGGAATGAGTTGCTCAACGGATGGTCTGGTCAGCATGATCCAATCACCATCCCAGTTTTGTCAGCTTTGAGTGGGGTTGGCAAAACTTCTTTTGCACACCTTGCGTGTGCCTGGGCCTGGATTGTTCAAAGGCAGACAGACGGTCAACCTCTCCAGTGTCAATTTGTGCTGGCCCCAGACCCTGCACAATTTCGATGGTGCACACTGTTGGCAGATTTCTGAGAGATCTCAGAAGTTCAATCTCGACCCACAACAGCTGAACGAAACTTTGGACCAAGTGGAGATTATCCAGTGCGCAACTAGAACACCATTTTCAAACAATAAGAACTGACTTGCGTTGCGGCAGTTCAGAACAAAAAGCAACCAAACAACGAAAAGTGCTCAGTCGTTTGCGGGAGCTGTGCTCGTGTGCGTGACGAAAGATTTCATTAAAGAAATTGCTCTCAACTTCCTTTTCTGATTTTTGCTTTTTATCATTATCAGACTCACTCCTGCGGCTGCACACTGCAGACTGCAGTGCCGCATTGCGCAGCAGCACTCTGTTCGGTGAAGCAGGCGAAATGCGCAATTGCAAGCATGACGGGCGAATCTTGATGGACTTCGAAATCCACTCTGTTGGTACCCACAAAATCAAGATGCCTCATCGCAGCACAACAATGAGCGATTTGAAAGGCGCGCAACGGCCCAGTGGCAATGGCGCAGGGGCACCATTGGCGCCTCAGGATCGGTAATCACTTCAGTTTTTTGTCTGACATCTCTTAAGAACTTTCTGCCGATTGGAGCGCATGCTTGCGCTGCGAATGAAATTGTTGTCACATCCGAAATTTGGTCCGCCGATAACGACAGAAAACTGAAGAGCGCCATTCGGGACAAATCCATTTTTTGGTGACCAACGAAATTGAGGCAAAAATTCATGCAATGCAGGCTTCATGCCAGGGCTTGTTCGTTCACGTGATTCATTGCCTGAAGCGACAACAAGTGACGTTTTATCCACTTTGACATAGCGACACGACATTTTCAACTTTTACATATTTTGAGCATGGGTTCATCTTCATCTCCATTGATGAATTGTTGATGGCAGCGATTATTTAGTGCTTAATTTCCGCACTCATGACGTGGGTTCAGCATTCGCTTTTATTCGGTGATTCATTTGCACTAATGAAGTGGATTCATCACTTGTTTGTTATTCCGTGCTTCACTTCCAACGATGACATAAAGCATCACTTGTTTTTATTTCGTGCTTCCTTTCCGTTATGATGAAGATGATTATCTGAATTATTTTTGGTGAAAAAGTGGGTTCATCACTTGTCGGTATTTTTTTCGGTGGTGCATTACCTTGGAAAAGTTGTTCCATCACTTGTTTTTTGTTCCGTGCTTCAGTTCCACTGATTAAGTGGGTTCATCGCCAGTTTTTGTTCAGCGCATCATTTTTACCGAGTTACAGGTTTGATCATCACTTATTTCATTTTCTGCTTCAGTTCCATAGTGATGACCTGTGTTTATCACTTGTTTTTATTTGGTGCTTCAAATCCGCTGGTGAATCGAGTGGTTTTATCACTTTTTTATTCACTGAGTCATTTTAAATGACAGAGTATGGTTCACCATTCACATGATTTTATTCAGTGCTTCATTTCCGTCGTGGTTGGTTCATTTTTTGTCCAGTGATTTCAGTTTAATTGATATTGATGAAACGTTCATCACTTGTTTTTATTCTGCTTTATTTACATCGATGAAGTCTTTAATCATTCATCTGTACGTATCAGGAAAATCAGGCCTCTGAAGAATCATTAAAAACACATGGAAGCCTCCTTAAGATTGCCGTTCTTTCTTTTTTCGAGGATATCAAAGTTGAAGATGTTGCTGCAAAGAGGGTTCTTGGACATATGTCCGGAGAAGCGACGTCGTCAAGTTGTTCCGTGTCACGGATGAGTGTCAGCATCTTTTCGATCCTCCCATATCTTATTGAAGATGGACTCAACCACGGGTCAGGCGCAATTGTGATTTCTCTTGCAAATAAAGGAGGCTTGTGGAATGGAAGTTCACTCTGACTTTCTTATCTCGCAAATGGATTAGATTTGAAGTATGAAAAGGCCTTATTTTGTGTTTATTTAAAGGAATAAAAAAAAAAAAAGAAAAAAGAATTTGAATGTTTGCAAAAAGTGAGAAAATAAGAATTTGCACGAAGAAGACACATTCCCCCAACCAGTAAATAGTTGTTGTTCATGCCATCCATGACAAACTCTCAGGCGATTTCCTTTTGCTAGCAGCTTCCTTCCGGTCCTCCGTTGCTGTTGCTGCATTTTGCTTGGGTGGTGGCT
>JASGXE010005014.1:0-28689 GCA_030068105.1 Sinentomon sp. SZTP_YWyxl | reverse complement strand
TTGGGTATCCGGGTGGGTGTCACATGTCAAAAACTGGGTGCCCGGGTCAAAAAATGGGTGTCCGCCTGTCCGGGCACCAAAATTGGGAATCCGGGTGGGTGTCCGGGTCGAGAAATGGGTGTCCGGGTCACAAAAAACAGTTTGGATGCTGTTCTGTCGTCTGCAGAACGCGAAGTTTCATTCATTTTGTCATTTTTTTCACAGTGTGCGGTGTCCGGGTGTCCGGGTATCCGGGTAGGTGTCCGGGTATCCGGGTAGGGGGTGTGACTAAAACGCTGAACCTGCTTGTCCTGCTTGTCTTGCTTGTCCTGCTGGAAACCTGCTTGTCCTGCTGGTAATGGTTAAATAGGTTAGGTTATTGTTAGATTGGGTTATCCTAACCTAAACTAACCTCACCTAACCCTGACCTAACCCTAACCTGGCCATTACCAGCAGGACAAGCAAGACAAGCAGGACAAGCAGGTTCAGCGTTTTAGTCACTTCCCGGGTAGGTGTCCGGTTTTCAGTGCTGAGGTATCCGGGTGTCCGGGTATCCGGTTTTCAGAAACCACCAGAAATAAGCAAGAGAAACGAAAAGCGAAAACACAAAAAAAGCAAAAAGAAAAAAACAAAGATCTTCTCCGCCACTGACAGTCACGCACGCAGGGATCGGGGGACTGGGATAGAACGGACTGAGGCAGAAGTGGACTGAGGCAGAATTGGACTGAGGTAGAATTGGACAAAGGAGGGAGTTTTGGAGGGAGGTTTTGCTTGGAGGTGGTAGCTCACACCTGTCCCAACCCAACTTAATAACCTAACCTAACCCGCAGAAATGAAAAAATCAGCCTCCAAAAATGCAAAAATTCTGCCTCAGTCCAATTCTGCCTCAGTTCGTTCTGCCCCAGTCGCCGGTCCCGCACGCAGCACCTCGTCACCTCGATCACACCAGATTTGAACATTGATGACGGCACTGTGCGACATCAAAAATGACTGCACAAAAAAAATGATCGTTTTTGTCGCCGCGGCGCATCGCGTCGGCTGCCAAAAGAAAAGTCCAAAGACCAAAATGCGAACCGAAACTCTTGTCACCATGATTTGCGTTGTTGGCGGTGGGTGGGCAAACACTGAAATTTCCCCAAATTATCGATTTCCCAGACCTTCCCCAAAAGGTGTAAAATTTCCCCAAACAGGGGAAATTATTTGACAGTCCAAATTCGTGGGCAGTAGTCCCACTTTTCGATTTTTCAATTTCCCTGAATTGTCACGGGATCGGTAAGAATGGGTTCATCATCTCATGGGTTCGGGAAAGTTCGTTCAAATCAATAAACGATGAATGTGATGACGTTTGAATTGAGTCAGTCTTGCCGACAGTGAAATTTTTCCCCATTCGGCCACACTGGCCAAAATTGGGAAGGGGAATGGGAAAATTTTTGTTATTGGTGGGCGGAACTGTTCCGCCCACCAACAACAAACAAATTCAGCACGCCAACAAAGTCTTGCGAACGATTCAGCCCAAGCCTTGGCGTGAAATGCATTTGGGATGAGTGTTGTGGCATGCAATAAATAGCAAATCTGACAAGCTTTCTCGCGGATACAACAAAGTGAAAGCTGTTTTGTGAAGATTGAATCTCCTGCAAAAAACGACAAAATTGTACAAGCTGAAAAGCAAACACGAATTGGCGAAAATCGCATGTTCGGCAAATTGTGAAAAACGGAGACGTGGACCCCGCCGGTAAAATCAGATTCAAGAACGCATTTCGCATTTCGGCGCAATGCTTCACACGGAAAACGGTCCCCTTGCAGTTTTTCGTGCTGCTCCAATTTAAACGATCATTTTTGGGCGTGATACAACTCCTGGAGTCCACATTTCGCCGAACAAATGCTTACAATATCACAAATATCAGCACACCTTGCGTGGTGTGTGTTGCATGTGCAATCATTTGGGCGCAATGCAACTCATGGAAATCGCCCCTCAGGAGATCATTGTGCCACAATTTGATTACACCAGCGTGGTGTGTGCAGGCGTGTTCAACTCGACTCTGCTTGCTTCTTCTCGTCTGAGCTTCTCGTGCAGCAGAGCCGCGAAGCATGCAGCAGAGCCGCGATCTCCCGCGTGAGGATCGGGAGACTGGGATTGAACGGACTGAGGCAGAACTGGACTGAGGCAGAAGTGGACTGAGGTAGAATTGGACAAAGGAGATGGTTTTGTAGGGCGTTTTTGCATGGAGGTGGTAGCTTTACACCTGTCCAAACTCTGACTTAACCTAACCCGAAGAAATTAAAAATTTCAGCCTCTAAAAATGCAAAAATTCTGCCTCAGTCCACTTCTGCCTCAGTTCGTTCTGCCCCAGTCACCGGTCCCACTGGAGAATGGATCCAGATTGGAGAATGACAAAGAGGCAAGAGGCAAAACTTTTGAAGTTTTTATTCAAAATCCATGAAAGTTTTCCAGGAATTAATACGCTGTCACGACTATACCTTTTCATTTGTTACCCGCAGTGAATGAACAAAGCATTGCAATCGTTCGATTGCACAGGCCGATGTTCGTTTACAAAGAACGCCGCCCTGTATGTGTCCAGCCATGAGGCCCAAACACTGCCCGCTGCTTCATGGAGCTTTCGCTTCATTCAGCCTTTCGCTGCGTTTGAAAAAAGGCTGCGGCCTTTTTGCTGTTTTTTTCCCTTGTTGGGAATTGGGGTGGTAATTCCCCCTTGTTGGGAATTACCACCAACTTAACTTTACAAAAAAGACGTTCGTGCCCCAAGCCATCTGGAACGCAAACAGCTCTTCCTCTGAAGCAACCAACCACCCCAATGTGCTGAATTGTTGACCATGTCTCTCAAGCAACCACCAACCACTCCACAGTCTTTTGCAACCACCCCAAAGGCAAAAGTGCTTTGAGCTGTTGGCCATGTACCAAAAGCAACCACCCCACCGTGTTTTAAACATCAACCCCACAGTGACTGTGGCCGGTTCAGGGTCATATCGTCCCCGGCCGTATTGTCCCCCGCCCGTTTGGTCCCGAACCCATATCGTCCCGTGCCCGTATGGTCCCGGAGGCCGTTTGGTCCCGGGCCGTTTGGTCCCGGGGCCCATATCGTCCCGGGCCCGTATAGTCCCGAGGCCGTGTGGTCCCGGCGGTTTGGTATCGCGCCACAAACTTCAGGACTTTAGGTAATGTCTCGAATCTGCGTGAACCCAGTCTCTGCCATGTTTCAGTTATGCATAACAAATGACATGGAAAAGAGGCAACAGATAGGAATAGTTTCAGCTTGTAAATGTTTTTGATAGACTCCTGGTATTGCAATTGATAATATTCAGAGACCCACTTGGGATAATCTTATTCCAGAGCACAACAGGCAAACTCATTGAAGTAACAGTAAAGTTTGTAATGTCCATTCTGTTGCTTAACTATGTACCTTTATGTCAGTTGCAGCATAGAAAATCATATACAATAGAAAACGAAAACTACACAATCAGCTTAAGATCATCAGTTTTTGAAATAACAATCGGTCGTGAACCATCGGCTTTACGGAGAAGAATTTTTCCTTCATGTTCCCAAATATATTTCCACATCTTGTCCGTTTTCTTGTTAAACGCCTCCTTGTACAACTCCATTTTTCATTGACAAGATGCTCTTGAGCAGTTATCGGGGTACTTGGAAGTTCAATGTACCCAAAATCATATAACTTCAGCCTGCTCTTACGCATGCCGGACAGAAACTGCTGCTTCACAAATCGATTCGCAAATTCGACCAAAAGAGTCTTTGGCGAAAACCCGTTGGCGTTCGGCTTTCTCAGAAAGTGACATAAATTCACATGAGATTGAAAGTGAAAATGACATCAATTTTCCCACTGAAGTGAAATTGTTAAGAAAGTCTCTGATGAATTGATGACTCCCTTCTGTTGGAATATTAATTTGGTAGACCACAAAACAAGATGTTATTTATTCTTCCGTACTGTTGCAAATTCACAAGTTCCAATTTTATTGAATCGATTTGGGACTGCATTTGCTGGTAACAGTCACTTTGTTGTTGAAGGAGGGTCTGAAAGTTCACCAAACGATTGTCAAAATCAGGTAATCGTGCTCGTTTCTGTTTTTCTGATTTGGTTCACCAAGGCCCATTGTGCTGGGGGAGGGTGCCTGCAGACCGAACCGCCGGGACCAAACGGTATCGGGACTATAGGGGCCCGGGACGATATGGGCCCCGGAACCAAACGACCCGGGACCAAAAGGCCTCCGGGACCATACGGGCACGGGACGATATGGGCTCTGGACCAAACGGGCGGGGACGATACGGCCCGGGACCAAACAGGCGTGACCGACTGTGGCCACCGTTTTGACTATGCACCCACCGTGCTGCCCTGCCTCCGAGTATGTCCTGCTTCTGAGCATTCCCTGCCTCTGAGCATGCTCCCAGCCCCCCAAGCATGTGCCCTGCCTCCGAGCATGCCCTGCCCCCGAGCATGCCGTGCCACTTAGCAGACCGTGCCTCTAATGCCGTATCTCTGAGAATGCCCCCTGCCCCCGAGCATGTCCTGCCTCTGGGCATTCTGCCTCAGCATGCCCTGCCTCTGAGCATTCCCTGGCGGCTATCTGAGCAAGCCTCGACTCCCAGCATGCCTCACAACCACCAATACCGACCGAGGCCATCCGAAATTTTATTTTCGGGATAAATTTGGATGCCTTAACATTTTCACCTGCCGGGGATATTTTTTTTGCTTCGATTTCATTAACCCTATCCTCGCAGTCTGAAGAAGGTCCAAAGGCCAGAAATGTAGCCAGTCAGCCAGCGATCCAGATGTCATCGACATCGACGACTTGTTGGCTTGCAACGACTCTGACGGAGTTATCGTAATGAAGGATGATCCGGTTTGACCCTTTTTCGTTTTTTTTTGTCGGTTAGAATGTGGCTGGCTTGCATGGAGTCAACCATGGTCACAAAAAATGGCCACCTTGTTTCAAATCTTGGATTCTCCTGATCAAAACTGCGCTCTTTTGTTTTCGAATAGCCCACTCACCTCACCTCGGGGACAGATCAACTTCGGGTTCGGATTAGAGCTAATCCGCAATTGGAAGATTAAATTTTAACCAAATCACACGTTAATCCAGAGATGATGTCTTGCCTTCATGCTTAAATAGTTGGTGCTTTTGGGACACCATGTTAAGAACCATAATTTTTGACAGATGTAGTTTGCAATATTTGGGGCGAATTTTGCAAATGGTCTGGTGGCAGCAGACATGCTTGGTGGCAGAGCGTCGCGAATGATTTGGAAAAAGAAGGTCCCTTAATGGCTCACTTAGTCACTCTTATGAATTCTTTGCTTTCTAAGGAGGGTTTCTTTTTATCTGGTCCAAAAAGACCAGGTTTTCCCGTACTTCCTGGGCAGTGCTTTGATGTCCGACCTACCCTGGTCCACATTCGGCCAGCTTAAATTAACAAAAAAAAAATGCAAATTGACTCATCATTTCGGTTTCTCCATTTGCATGATTGCCCGAGTTGAACCCACCGAAACCATGGGACCACCATTGCGCAACGTGCGCATTCGCTGTCAGAGAAAACAAGTTGACCTGAATCGTAAAGAAACCAGAAAGGAACATGAATGAAACATGTGTGAATTGATGCGAGAAGGTGGAAAAATGCAAAAGAAAAAAAGTGAAAACACCAAACAACCACATGAAAAAGGAACCAAAAGTTTGAAAGAAGAGTGAAAGGCATTTCGGACATTGTTTCACATTTTTTGCTGAAATTTTGCGGTAGAAAAAAAACCGAAAGGTGAAATTGTGTTTGCTGGTCTTTGTTATTCTGTTTTGCACAGTAGACATGCACAAAACAAGAAGACCTTTGAACAAGATTTGCTTCCAATTCGACACTCAAATTCTGCTCAGTTCGGAAAGACCAAATTTTGAAAATCTGTCTTTTCTTCCACTCTGCCAAATTTTTTCCTTCCGAATTTGGAATTGACCGAACCGGAAAAATGATGCAAAAAGTTGCCCATTTTTAGAAGCACCCTGTTTCAACAGTCGAGGAGTCCGTTGAAGCCTGTTCTGCCTGGTCTTTCTTTTACGTGGGTCGGTAAATGAGTTTTGCAAGTTGGCCCAGAGATTGGCTGGCGTTCACCCGATTTCAGTGAATTTTTGGCCACTTGTGACGCCAACCCTTTTTGACTAATGCTCCAAAGGAAAATTGAATCAGCCTCCGTGACACTTAGATCCAGGCATTGAGGCATTTAAAAATGTTTCCGTTTTTTACTCTGCCGAAAAAGCATGGTTGTTCTGAAACAGGGTCGAGAATTTCAATTGTTCATTCAGATGTCTCTCCAAGAATACGCCACCAAAATTCAGACCACTTTAGTAATTATTCACCCGGGTGAGTGACCGCTGTTTGTGCAGCTACGGGCGGGTGGTTTCAACAATCCCAAAGTGGTACAGGGTGTTTCAAAGACAACCTTTGTTATGGAGTGAAAATACGAGTCACGAACGGAACAGAATATCGATGGTGTAAGAAAGTGATACCACATAGCGAGAGCGCACCTGTTGGCGATTTTGCCTCCAATAAGTGCCCAGTTTGTGGCACAGTTTCAGCAATCTACCTTGATTACAGAAGACTCCGGAAACTTTCGATCAAATGGTGTCCCAGGCAAACTGTCCAAACACCGTTGAGAAGAAAGGTAAATCAACAAGTTCGTGCGCAAAGAAAACGTGAAATTATTCAGCTGTGGCTATTCAAAATTATCAACAGAGAATAAAAAAATGTGATGAAACTTAATTTTGCTGATGAATAAACTTCTGCAAGGTATTGACACAATTTGAATGGATGAAGATGCGCATCACCAAACGGTTTTTCCTCATCAACTCCTTTCTGGTATGTGCATTTTCGACATGGATTTCGATGCTATAGTTGGGCTGGAGGTAGTTGCCATCCTTTACAAACATCATGCAATCACATGACTGAACCAAATTGGGACACACATGACAGGCATCATCTCAAACCCCACCAAAATGAGTCCATGTGGCTGTCACATTCCGAGGACCGTAGTCGTTGACGGAGTCCATCATCACATAAAGTGAAGAAAATGGGGATGCCCTGCAGAAGAAAAAAGTTGTTCTTGGCGCCCATTCTCAAGGTACATGTGGGCATGCACCGCACAACGTTTGACCTTTTCCGAAAATTCGAAAGAGCATGGCAGGGATGCAATTTCTCCGGAACACTTTGCAAAATCAGCCAATTCAGATGACAAAAGTAACTCATTTCGTAAGACTATAGTTTTCCAGATTCTCGCACAAGATGGCTGAAAATTTGCAATAATCTTCCGAAAGAACACATTTTTTGATTTTTGGAAGTACACTTAATGTAAATCGTTCCTTTTCAATTTTTGAGGCCAACTTGCAAAACTCATTTGCCGACCTTCGTATGTCGTTGTTGATCACGAGCTGCGTGTTGACTTCAACCTTTCACCAATGTTTCATCATCTCACCACCTGCAGTGTGAACCAGTGCTTAAATTGCAAAATAAAAACGGCCGGCTACCAACATTTGAAAAGGGCAAGAGAAATTTGAGAAGGGCTTTTGGGCCCTTCGGTTGTCGCACCTTTTATGTCGTATTTCAAATTGATATGGGGGTCTCCCTCGAAAAATTAAAGAATACATTCCTTCATTCTATTCTTCCCTTCCTCTTCTGGTTTCTTACAGCATTCAAATTCCCGAAAGGTGGCGAAATGCACATAAGAGCAAGGGCTACCACCTCTCAAAAGAAAAAGGGCAGCCGGCTCTGCGAGCCCGCTCAATTTAAGCCCTGGTGTAACTAACTATCTCTCCCATCAAATTCTCAGTGGGACCTGATTAAGCTTGAGGTGTGTGCCTTGGCTGTGGAATACCTGATTGAGTACTCCGTGCTCGTCTCTCCAAACCCGAGCATTTTGTGTCAAAACTGCACAAGCAACAAGAATTGCCACCAGGCAGGAACAACGCTCCAATCTATCTTCCAGATAACAAACGGATTTCTTCCAGATAACAAACTGATTTCTTCCAGATAACAAACACATTCACAAACGGATTTGTTCGTGTCCAATCATTAAGCACCGAGCAGATGCAAACTGCTGATCGGTTTGCTTCCGCAGAACTGTCGCCTCTCTTACTGATGATTTACAAAAACGTGCAGCTTTGCTGCAGAATACTCGACCATGTATTCCAGAGCCAAGGTGCAAGCCTTGTCAGCAGTTGATTGATGATAAAAAAAATGAATGTCAGGCAGGCATGGGTCAATCGGGTCAAGGTTAGAATTCTTTCGCATCGTATGTCCTGCCCAAAGAATAATTGTAAATTTATCAATTGTTGCATTTCTTCTGGTCATTTCCCGACAGGTTTCAGTGAAGATTTGCCCATGCTGCACGATGTTGTAGTAAGCTGTTCGGTGTCGCTGATATCGGCTCTCAGCAGACGATCATGGGGTTCGATTGCGGCGGAGAAAAAAACCAGTTTCAGCAGTGCCATTCGTTGAGGGGTGATTTTGGAAGTGCAGCGAGTTTCAATGCGCTTTCGTCTTCGTTTTTTTTTAGTTTTAACCCATGTACTGTACTTGGTTTTGCTTTTTGTAAATGAACGGATGATGCCTTTAAAGCATCGGTGCTTCCGTCAAATATCCAGGCTTGTTTCACACTGCCTCCCACTGACTGATCATCAGGGGGTGGATCAGTGGGAGTGCTGCCACCCCTACAAGCCAATCCGG
Source organism: Sinentomon sp. SZTP_YWyxl (assembly GCA_030068105.1). NCBI lineage: Eukaryota > Metazoa > Arthropoda > Protura > Sinentomata > Sinentomidae > Sinentomon > Sinentomon sp. SZTP_YWyxl. The sequence goes on along the minus strand of JASGXE010005014.1, from coordinate 19,982 downwards.
ACCGAAGCTCTATGCAGATTGCCCGCATGGGCTCATATCACATGATGTTATTGTCAACCAACCAAAAACCAGCAACTTTTGACTTACCAACTTGACTACTCCACTTCACACGGAGACATCGCGTCGTCCGTTGAGTGAGTGGGTAGACCCATCTCTCATCATAGGTCGTTCCGGTGACCTACCGTGCTATGAACGGATGATGCCTTTGAAGTGGAGTAGTCAAGTTGGAAGTCAAAAGGTGCTGGTTTTTGGTCTGGTTGACAATAACATCATGTGCTTTTTGTAAATGTTCGTTCGAACTACTTGGTTGTTCATTCTGAACTTTTGACAAGAAACACTGCCAAATGACACAAAACATAACTGATATCAGTTGTGAAAAAGGTCACAGAATGTAAAAAGAATATGTGGTTCCATTCTGGCTTTTCTTCCACTTGGCAATATGTCCGGGAAGCGTATTTGATCAATCTATACGAATCGGGCACTTTTCCATCTAACCGCATGTGAAAGTCCTGAGCAACAAAAAGGCAAGAAAACACTCTGAACACAGAAAATGGGTTAGGTAAGCTTTGGATAGGTCAGTTAGGCCAGGTCAGGGTAGGTTAGGTTATGTCAGATTAGCTTTATTTTGCGTTTTTTCCCAAGCGCCAAATCGGGACATTGCCCGATTCGTATAGATTAATAAAATACGCGTCCGGGACATCTTGAAACAGTCTCGTCGATTGCTTCGTTCGGCAGACATTTTCATTTTAGAGATCTGTAAACATTTCGCATAAGTTCCAAACTTGGAAACGGTCTGCATCCGCAGTGTCGAATTGCGAAAATTCTGTGATCTTTTGCACAACCAAATCGTTTTTATCAATTTCTGAGTTTATCTGCATTGTTGTCATGATTTTTCTCGACCAGACACTTTTTTCTGTTTTTTTTTGTGGCCGTTTCTGCACCGACTTGTTTTTCACGACATGGTGAGTTTGTTCATTTGCATTGGAGTAATTTAAACACATTCTTTCTTTCAAAAATTGAGCAATTTTCATTGACATGCAATTTCTTTCTGGCTTCTTTCTGCAAACACTCACGTGTACAGTAGCGAGCGAATTAAGAGTACCCTACATATGTCGTTCTTTCAAACTTTTAGAGAAAACTGTGCGAAATGTGATTGTTTCAGCCTCAAAAATGGAATTTTGTTAAGTGGGAACATGCATCAAATCAATGATGTGATCCTCGTAATCAATGGCTTCGAGGTCTTCACGGAAATCGGTAAAAGGCAACACCATGTAAGGTACCATTAATTCACTCGCTACTGTACATTTCGTTGTAAATTTTTGAGTAAAAAATAGGTCCATAAACTGTCAATACTAAGATCAGAAAATGTCAACTTTTTTTGATGCGATAAGCATAAAATCGATTAACATCATCGTAAGAAGGTTCTCACGTAAGACTTCTCTTCAGGGGCAATTTTGGGTCGCCCAGTGAAACATTTGGCCTCTAGAACACCAATGTTGCACGCAAAAATTACAGTGTCATCTTCTGGGGGGCTCTGACCCCCCAGAAAAGGAAAGTTCCGCTTACATGGCATCAACTTTTCATTCTTTTTGGTTCGTAAGAGCCTTCCAAAATTTCCTGACATTTTCTTGGAAACAACACAACAAAAGGTTAACAGTTCGGAATACCTACCGACATTAAACTGAACGAGTTATCATCATTGCTCTGTGATATACTTTAAAAGCTAACTAAACCTGACCTGACCTAACCTAACCTGTCCCAACACACCTCTCCCAACCTATCCAATCCTACCTACCTCATCCTCATCTTCCTATCCCATTTTAGCTCCTTGAGCGTGTGTGAAAACTCGTCCAGTTCAGCTTTTTTCAGATGTCGGCAGGTATTCTGAACTGCAACCCAAAAAAGTTTGTTGCATATATCCGTGACACTCACCAGAGAATTAAAATTTGTTCTCCATTTTCTTTGCTGTCGAGCAACAGTTGGTGTTTCGGAGGCATTCCGCTCTCTGTTATCGAAGCCAACAACTTCGTCCAGTAGTTGTCCTTCGAGTAGCTGTTCCTCCAGTAGTTGGGAACCAGTAGTTGTTCATTCAGTGATTGGCTTCGTCCAGTTGTTCCTGCAGTGTCTTCCAGTAATTGTTCCTTCAGCAGTTGGAGTTGGTTGTAGTATTCAGTAAAATTTCTATCAGTAGTTGCTTCTCCAGTAGTTGGCTTCGTCAACAGGTTGTGCGATGACTCCGAAATATCAGCCCTACTCAAAGCAGCAAGCATAACATTGTAAAAATGCCTGCTTCGTGAAAAGAAGACAGTGTATTGCATGATAACAAAACCAATAGAAAGCTGTTTTTATTTTCATAATCATTACTCTGGAAGAAAAGAGTTCAAACAAACATTCACAAGTTTGCAGAGAAACAAAAAAGTCAAACAGAATGATTCTTAAAACTACAAATACTTCAGCAAAAAAGCAGGAAACTGATTTGATTGAAGAAGAATACAATAAATGATTGAAGATGAAGTGATGGAATATTATATTCAATGATTAAAATAAACAAAACAATGATCAAATAATTAAAAAATCAAATTGTGCACAAGTCTTTTGGTAATCACAAAAAAAATGCATGAATATCTAACTGGGATCCGATCCGTGTTCGTGTCTAGCCTAATCTCTTTTTTGCAATGAAAAATTGACAATGTTTTTTCTCCTTTTTCAAAAACGTTAAAACAAAAGCCGGCAATTACACATTACGGCGGACATTCGAGAAAAACTTGGGCCAAGCAACTGATTAGATTCGGCTCCGCATTTCCGTGACCATGTTGACCTGGTCTTGACCACGACATTGCCCCATCACACTCACTTGACCCAGTACAAGACAAGGCCAGAAATTGCACACAGAAATTTCATTTGGACACAAAATTGCATAAAAAAACCGTGGCTTATAGTTAAAAGGTCATCTCGTTCCAGAATTTGGCACATTCCGCACATCTATTGTCATCCCAGAATCGAACCAGAAGGGAATTTAATGGTCTTTTTTATCGCACCAAAATATTTCCGGACTGAAGCACCAAGGGACTGAAACACCCAAAGCATGCGAGAAATGCCAGAAAGTGTGGGCGATTTTATACTTACGAGGGGTGGTCAAGTTCCACTGAGCTTTGGCAAGTGATCGAAGGATTTCAGAGCTTAAATTTGGTGGACTATCTGGACCTTCTCTAATTAGCAACCTGCCAAATTGACACCTTCCTGCCATCTCTGGATCGGCTTCACCAGCTCTTTTTTGAAGAAGCCCTCATGAGGCATCGAAACGTAACTCATCCGCTGCCGCTTTGCAGCTCCATGGCATTTTGAAGGTGCACTCAATGGTTTTCTTTATCCAAGGTTGGGAAAGGAATGTCATCTGCTGGTGCCAGTGTGCGAAAAAGGCATGACTGGGCAGTATTTTCATGCTGAGGTCAAGAAATGCTTCAACCCCAACCTTGTTTTTCAAATCAAGGGTGCAGACTTTTGGGATAAGGGTGCCTTTTGGGACCTTCCCTCGATTTTCCAATTTATTTCCCATCTTACTTTCTGGACCAAGAATTCATGATGTCAGCTGATGCTGGTTTTTCCATGTTTAGTCAATCCCCCAGAACAACTCCCTGAAAACCCCAAAAACCTCCCCCCAAACCCTCCCAAGGACGTTTGGGCATACCCATACCTTACAGCTCATGCATTTAGCATGGAATGTGATCACACAGCCTCTGGATTTCTAGTCATCATGCTTTCTTTAATTTAATTGGCCACTGTGAGTCAAAAATCATGTCAGACTGAGATGCTTCATCTGGCACAAATTCAGTCAGAATGCCAGGTAACGGAGGCGGACATACTAAATCAACACCAGAAAAGAAACTATGCACATCAAGGAATTGAAATTTTGCCTGGAACCCATTGAAAGATCAATGTCGAAGTGTGCAAAAGAAGAAAAGACTTGGACAAGTGCAACAGGCAAAAGCTCACTGGAACTTGACCTCCCTTCGTATTTCAGTGGTTAATGGAAGGCAAATTGTATGAAACCCTTTTGAATAATTTTCTTTAAAATGTATCACAAACTCTTAAATTTAGCCGTGGAAATTTCGAGGTGCATATGATGTTTAGGTATAACCCTTACCATAGTAGTTTAGACGATTTTATCACCATATCGGCGAGTCCAGTCAACGTGTCGGACGAACCGCGCGTCTGCTATCACTCAATTGCATTTCATGCCAGAGTCCAGTTTTGATAACAGACGCACGACGCATCCGAAACGTTGATTCTACCAGCCGATATGGAGATAAAATAGTCGAAACTACCTGTTAAGGATAAAACCTCGACATGATAATGCATCATTTGGAATCATCCCAAGTGCTCGATTCGAAATGGTAATGCGGGACAGCTAAACCTATCTGTAAAACAAACTCTGAACGCTAGCTGCCTGCTAGCTGGTTAGTTAGGATCAGTCAGAGATCTCCCTATCTCTCCCTCAGAAGTGGGCATTTAAAGCTACAAGAGGCTGATGCATACAACCACGCTGTCCATGTTGAGTGAAAATTTTCAAAAGGCAGTAGATAAGCACGAGATATAAAAAATTAAAAATGTACATTTCAACATAACGTAACCTGAATGACAATTATTCATCTGGAACAACAAACAAACAACCAAAAAAAATGACTAAACAATGAAAATAAACATCGACAAAAGAAGACTCTCGGCCGTATTCCCCATTGCAACTCACCCTCATGTTCAACTCAACAGACGGATGCATCTTTCAAGACAACAATGGAAAATGAATAAGTGTCATGCATAGAAATTAAATTTTCACAAACACAAATCTCTCTATTGATTTGCTTCAATTGAATTGAACCAATGATGAGGGTGAGTTGCTATGGAGAACACGACCGTCTTGTTTCTGGAAGTAAATGCCCTTGCATGATGATTGTTCTTTCGACGTGATTGAACATGAAACAATTGGATCAAAGCGGCCTGCAGATATTTGAACAAACTAGCAATTTGAAGTTTGAACCTCAGCAATTCAATCAGGTTCAACTGGGCTAAGCAAGAGAGAAGCAAGCCTGTCAAGACAGCAGAACACCACCGCCGAGCTACAATTGAACCAAGTGAGAAGGGTGAAATATTTTGCCCAGATATTGCCAGTTGCGATGGTAGCTTTGAATAAAATTTGGACAAACTGCTCAAAGAGCACAAAAGTTTCCTGTCGGGATGCACCCCCCCCCACATCGCTTAAATTTTGTTTGGCACCACGATCCGTTTTATAAACATGGTCAATAATTAATTGAATAGATGCCACTTTCGGATTAACACGAGTGGATTCCGAAGCTGGCCGATTCTACTCTGTCGATCAAAAAATGACATCTTTCCAGGTAATTACTGACAGTGCCCTCAATTACTGTTGTCTCACACACAGTTGAGTCAGGTCAAGGACCTGTCGGACTCCAATCAGACAAAACCAGTGGGAATATCAGCCCTGTTGAGTGAAATCAGTGCGCAAAGACGAGTATGAAATCGATTCAGAATGCTTTTAATTGCACAAAAGATAGCACAAAATTGCCTGATCACAGCAGGTTGTAAACAGTGGGGTGGAAGCTGCAGAGATGCATATGACCTTAAAAGGGTGGTGACAGACCGAAACCACCCTTTTCCGGGTGGTTTCGGTGAATTTTTTATATCCAAATCAGTGAGTAGTCAACATTTCGGACACACACATCACATATTTGCCAGTCACGTCTTGAAAACGGATGCACAATGCGTCCAAATGTTGTCTCGACTCACCGATATGGAGATGAAAATTCGTCGAAACTAACCTGTAAGGGTAATTACCCAAACGAAAATAGAATTGATAGATGGTAGTTAGGTGCATTCACTTCCGTTGCAGCAAAGAAACAAGCAAACGTGGATCGATTTCACCGATCACAATGTCGGCATCATCAGCAGAAAATGATGTGGCGTCACTGTGACGCCACATTATTTTCTGCTGATGATGCCGACATTGTGATCCGATCGGCGAAATCGATACACATCGTTTTTTTTTTCATTCTAGCGGAAATGAATACATCTATATCTGTCAATGTGCCAGCTCCAAACTCATTAGAAAATAGAATTGCATCAATGCCACAAGCCTAAACCGCATTTTTGGAAATGGAAACAATTCAAATCAGCACAGAAAAAAAAACATATTATTCACAGTTCCATAGAGAGAGGTTAACAACAGCATACAAACGTCAGCACAAACAAACAAAACACAACAGCTCCAATAGGTACCTAACCTAATCTAATCTAAACTAAAACTTGCAAGACATTTTTCGTCAGTTGAATTCAACTCTTGGAATTATTTTTTTCATCGGACAACAACTCCATTTTCTTCAAATGCACAGCACGACGAAACATCATTACGATACGGCATATCACAATGTATTTCTTATTGTATGTATACATCATTACTAGCCGACAGACCCAACACAAATTGGAATCATTTTTAATCTAGGGAATTAAGGGAGGGGGGAACCTTCGCGCACACAAATTGGAATCATTTTTAATCTAGGGAATTAAGGGAGGGGGGAACCTTCGCGCAAGAACTTTTTATTTGTCAACAGATTTTCTTCAAATTTTGTACATGTTTTAGGGTTATTTCAACTAAGAACTGTGCAAAATTTCACACCCCAAGTGTCATTGGTTTAGCCGCTGTGGCCAAAGCCTTTTGATCGCTGCAGCGCCTCAACCGTTGGAGCTCGTGACCTCCAGTTTGCACCTAAGTCACCAAAATTGAGCCAGAATTTGGCAAGAAAGACCAATAACCTTACGTCGAACTTCATTTTTGCACCACTGGAACCAGTGATTTTCGTGCATAAACCCACAAGAAACCCAAAAAATGTCATTTTAGCCATTTTTGACCATCCGAAGGTTCCCCCCTTAAAACTGTTGACCAAGTCGTGTCAATGGAATTGTCACCACTCAGTAACAAGAGAATAAGCTCGTACAATTTAACAAAGAATAATGTCACACTTTACACCAAAAGACTTCCTCAAGCCAGCAAGAAATAATCTGTGAAGAACTTTATTTAATCGAAACACCAAAAAACGGAGTCCAATGTTTTATCATGGCAAAGATCGATTACTCAGGAACGATCCGTGTTACGATCCATGGATGCCGTATTCGAAATTGTTATGATCAACCTTTTCATGGCGGAGTTTGCAAAGGTGATTCTTTTTAGGAGAATGGATACAATTCCCACAACTGGTCCTTCGAAAGGGTTCAAAAGACATTTTCTGTGAAAAGTTTAGGATACGCTTTTATTTATTGATGAGTTTTTGCAGTACTTTTCGTGGCTAAGATTAAGCCGGAAGCAGTTTTTTTACCTTTTTTACGTTTTGTTACCTTTTTTAAGCAGTTTTTTTTACCTTTTTTTTTCCAATCCAAAACATGTTTCAAATAACGTGTGTGTCATTTAATGCAAGTATGCTTGAATTTGGTTTTATCGATTGCTGCCAATTTAGTGAGAAATCGATTGCAGCCGAAAAAGCAGCCTTTGACTGAAACCAAAATCACACAGTCCCACATTAACAGACACACCAGTTAGTAAAACCAACACATTGAACAGTTTTGCAGGCAAAGATTGTAGAATGGTAGAAATCTGTTACTACAGAAAGTCACTGCGGAGAAAAGCTTGCATACAAATTTTTAAAAGAATATTTTCCAAAAAGCTAATTAATGTAAGATAAATAGTGTTCGTATTCTGGCCAAGAACATCAAAAAATACATAGTTATTAGCGTCTAGTCCATTGTACTGCAACTACATAGATAGAATGCTACAAATTTGGTTCACTTTTTACTTGTACACGATTGTTGCGAAATATCACTTGCAAAAAAACAAAACCCAGTGAGAATTTGCACTGAAATCAGCCATCAAAAACAAAACCAAGTGAGAATTTGCACTAAAAACCACCCATCACAAGAAAACCAAGTGAGAATTTGCACAAAACCAGACATCAAAAACAAAACCAAATGAGAATTTGTGCAAAACCAGCCATCAAAAAACAAATACAAGTGAGAATTTGTGCAAAGACCACCCATCAAAAACAAAAACCAAGTGAGAATTTGTGCTAACTTATTGGTAACTGGATGAAGTGACATGTCCCTCCTCCCGGAGATGAAAATCACCCCAAATTTTCAACATTTCCCCAACTTCTAGGGCACTGTCCACCAGACTCTATGCCCCTTGAACCCCCGCCGGAGCACTACTACCACAGACAAAGGGACCGGTTCCGTCTTGTGTGAACTAAGTCAACCATAAAGGTATTATGGATAAAACTGTCACTCCCATCCCCAAAAACTACAGCATCTAAAAGAATCCAATTTCTCACTGTCCTCACAATGAAGGAGTTCTCACCTAGGTTACAGAAGGCGAATCTCGCCCTGCTCCGAAGTTCAGATTGTGAAATCTGAAATCCAACAGCAAGCAAATGTGTACGTTGGCATGTGGACACAGAATGGAGCACCCGGCACGGCAAATATTGCATTGCATTGAAATGCAAGCTGGGGTTTTCAGAGAAAAAAACATTTTTTCTTGCATAGATTTTTTCTCGAGTGTTTTTTTTTATTTGTACCAGCCGAAGCTGGGAACCGGGGTTGGTCGATCGCATATAGCGTCGCCCTGGAGGTAGGGGGAAAACCCAGTCATTTCGGACCAGACAAAAAACCCCCTCCTTGCAGCCCCAAGAAGAAGCTGCGGGTGCAAAAAAACGAAGGTTTGAAAGAAAGTCCTTCAAGGGACCCTCTTTTACCAAAATCATTTGCGAAGCCCTGCCACCAAGTTTCTGTCCGCTGCCACCACACCACAACTCTTGGAGTGTAAAACCTCCAGACCTTTCTCTCCAATGTGCGACTGGTTTCCCCCAAAACAATGCAATTGTCGCATCTTGGCAAGAGCCTACAACAAATCACAAGTTTGTAATAACAGCTCAATCAGTCTGGTGCTGGATTGGATTGGATGTTGAAATCATCAGGAAACTCGAACCCAAATCCATTCGTTAAAACCGCAACTAGGTGTGACGTTTCGCTCCCTTGTACAGTGTGTAGCTTCTCAAGGCGAGTGTGCAGAGACTGATTTGAAGTGTGACATGGACCAATTATGGTGTAGCAACAATTGTTAGCCTTGGTAGATGCGTAGGCAGGAAATGGAAAGGTCAGGGGGTTAAGATGGGGGGCTGGGGCATGGAACGGGTTGAGCGAAACATCGCATCGCGCCGAGTTGCATTTGACAAACGGATCCGTCTGTGATATTTATCATTATTGCAACATGTTTGACTTTCCCATTCGTCACGAAATTGTGGACAACGTCCCACAACATTCATGCAAAAATACCGACGAAATGTGAGCACGACAAGAAGTACCTATTTACCATGGGAAGATTCAGTTTACAGTTGTGAAGAGTCAACACACAGGCACAAGAACAATTTCAAATAATTATTCAATTGCAAGCAGTTTAATTTGTAATTGCTAGTGACCACCCTGTGCTAAGCTAAATCTACACTTTTTCAGGGGCGTCATTTTAGGTTTTTGCAGGGGGGCATTTTTCAGGAAAACAGGCATCAACCCATAGGGGCGTCTGGGGGTGGAGACCTTCAGTAATTGGGATCTTTGGAGGAGCCCAATTGGGGTTCCAAAGGGCAAAGCTCCCAGCAGGGGGTGCGGGAGGCTGGGCCCCCAGAGGCTTAAGAAATTTTGAAATTTGGGGTTCATTTATGGCACAATATTTGGATTCTAGAGGCCAGATTTCACACCAGGGCGAGCCAAAGACACATGACAGGCGGCAAGTGGGCCGCTGACAGTTGCCCTTGCCCAGGGCTTGAAGTGGAAAATAAAAAGGGCCGGAGCTCCATTTTTTTAAAAGGGACCAACCATTCGAAAAAGGGACCAACAACCAGGTGTACCATTCCAGAATTTCGCAGGGGGCATTTTTAAGGGAAGCATCTGGGCTCAGACCCAGTCGGAGTCTGGGTTTGAGCCCTGGTGGGATTCCAAGGGGAAAAGGTCCTGGTGGGTGGTTGTGACATCGCCAAAGAGCAAGCATTGGAATCGACAGACATCTTGAAAAAAAAAAAAACAATGGGTTTGACACTCAGAAAGCATGTGTGTTAAATGTGTAAAAAAAGGGACAGAGCTCAGTGCCGGCGTTTCAGTGACATCGGATGAAAAGGACTGCCGGAGCTCGCTCTGCTCCGGTGCGCCCCGGCGCACTTTAAGCTCTGCCCACGCCCCCACCCGAAATGACGCCCCAGGTTTTTTAAAAGGTAGAAAAAAATACAAACATCCGCCTGGCCAAGCTGGAATGCAATTTGGAAATGCAACGAGCAAAAACAACGAGAGTTCAACAGACTGCATACGAAATGAAACAAGCAAACAAACCAACAGAACAAACTTGATAAAATTCAACGTGAAAAACAACAATGTACAGTGATACTTTTCACTGAAAGCATAACTGCAAAAAGAAAAATATTCTTGTAAGATAATCAATGAGATTAAGATTCTGTGGTAAAATGTTGGTAAATATGCAGTCAACAAGCAAATTGAATCTCTGCACGATTTTCCCCCATGTGACTGAAATAATTCTGTTAAAAGCCTTAGGCTGAGCTCACTCTTGAGGAGGACAAGTCCGCCATTGTCGCCACAGATGTTGAATCTTGCACCATTCGCAGGATCATTGCAGTTCCCGTCCTCCAAACAGACTCTCTTCTGTTGAAGGCAGCACCCGCCACTGTCCCGCGGAGGTTAAGTAAGACCTCAACCATCTGGAGTGAGGATAGGAAACTGGAGTGCCTTGCCCAGGAAGATCAATCCCTACGTGGGTCAGATTTTAATTGTTCATTCCGATTTCGTTCCAAGAATAAGCCAGCAAAATTCAGACAATTTCAAAAGTGAGTGACCCCCGTTTGCAGATACCTGTTGATGGATTCAACAACCCCGAGATGGCACAGGGTGTTTCAAAGACAACCCTTGTTATGGATAGAAAATACCAGCTGTGACGAACAAAATAATGATGGAATAATATAGTGGTTCCACATAGTAAGAGAGCATCCGTCAGAGATTTTGCCTCCAGTTTGGGCCAATTTGAGGTCACATTCTTGCATGATTACAGGAGACACGGGAAACAACGGGCCACCACACATGACATGTCCAAGCTGACTGTCCAATGAGCATTGACCATTAAGCCATTTGGACAAGTTCATGCGCAGAGAAAATGTGAAATTCTTTCAACAGAATCGGCGGACGATTAGCAAACGTGTTGATGCTTGATTTTGCAGTTGGATTAACTCTGGAAAGAAATTATCGCAGTTTGAATGAATGAAGACGCGTTCCACAACAAGTTTTTCGCCATACTTCCGTATGTTTACCTCCTTCGTGAACATGATAAAGCCCCATGCCTCGACCAAAATGGGACACTCCCCAGGGGCATCTTTTCAAAACCCCTCCAAGAATACATGTTTCTGAAACATATTTTGAAGCAATCGAAAAAGCAAATATAAACATGTTACAAAACAGGATTAAAGCAAGCATAAAAAAAGCTAACAAGCAGACAAAAACAAAACGTGGAATGCAATGCGATTCAAAAGTGAAATGTCAAAAGTCGGTAAATGAAAATGCTGATTGCCAAATGACATTTTTACAATGCAAATACATTGTGACAACGTAAAAAATGCATATTGAAAAGCACTGTTACAAGGGCGGGCCGGTCGGTGTCTAATTTCGAGAGAGAAAGAGAGCGTGTCAATTGGTGACATATTTACATGGCCTCATGCTGTCAAGCATGGCCAAGCATGGTATGGGCACCACACGCCACTTCTAGCCAGTGGCTGACAGACTGTCGCAAGCGGTGTCGGATCCTTCAACACCAAACCATAAACCCATCGAAATAAGGATCAACACACACTGTCAAAGACCAATATCCGACTTTGCAATAACCCCCTCCCTCCCAATCAAGAAGAACTAACGCAATTTAAGCAGGGAGAACCACTGGCCACCTGTCCTTGAAACACACCTGCCGGGCTGCCGCAATGCTCATTTGGATCACAAATAGAAAAATTGGAAAATGAAAAACACAAAGTAACCGTGTAAGACGTTTCTGCCTGGTTAAGGGTCAATCAAAATGGAAGTGGTTCAGAAAAAAAAAACAATTTGAAAAATTGGATTGAAGTGGACCAACAAAAAAATTTCACATGCTAGAAAACATCATTGTAAAGCATGTATTTGGATAGCACATTGCCTTTGCAGTCACCACATCACCAAACAGATGGAAGCAGGGGTAACCAAACAGATGGAGGCAGGGGTAGATCAGGTTGGGGGTTAGCTTTAGGTAGAAATTTCGTGAAATGCATCACACCAGTCCACAACTGTTGTATGCGTGAGGCCAGTTTCTGATTGCTAAAACGGCTGAGAAATAAGTAATGACCCAGTGGGGTAGTGCTCGCGCTGATTCCTAAAACAGACATTTTAGGCCTTGCGGGAGCATACGCCGCAGAGTAACCAAATCGGGTGACTTGCTAGACTTAGATTTGTTCCGCCGGTCCAGGATAGCAACACAACAACCTCACAAAGTCTTTGCCAATCAGCTATCTTTTTTTCTAAAAAGAAAAATGCCCCGGTATTCTTTTAACTTCTTAAATCAGCGAGTAATTACAAGATGTCTTATGGTATCATCAGTGCCTAATGCAACTCAGTATGCTCAAATTCTTTCCACAAAGGACACTAACAATCAAGCCACCATTTCACTTTGTTGCATAAAATTGACGAAACGGTGCTTTTGAGAAGAAATAAAAGCATTTCAAAAAGAAAGAACTAAACAAATACAAAAATGTAAACTATGAAGATGCTGATGCTGCTGATGATGACTTCCAGAAGGCCAGGCGATTCCTCCCCTGCTGTCACTTCTTCTTCTTTTTCTTCTCACCCCCTCCACCTCCCCCTGAGGACGAGAGTCTCAATACTTCCTTCTCAAGCTCCTGGATCTTCTTGTCACTGTCGGCCAACTGATTCTTCAACTGTTTGATTTCTTCACGTTGCTTATTATAAGCACGCTTCAGCTGCAGCGGGAAAGAGAGAAAGAATAATCCCTGCTGCAGTCACAATTTTGATAAAAATGAAGGTTCGTGCCTGTTATTGGCAACCCTATTGTCCGTTGTTGGCTCTTAATGAGATGCATTGTTGGCTCTCAACGAGAATCTTGAACACTCTTACTCATCAGCCAAACGACTTCATCAAACAAAGCAGAACTCAAAAAATTTGGCAGTGAACAAAACAAATACCGGAAACAACTCTCACCAGGTAGTTTAGGCATACAATCTTTATCTCCAAACCGGTGAATTGAGTCAAAATTTTTGACGCATCGCGTGTCCATTGTCACGAAGAGACTGGTTGAAAGCAGCACCGTTGCAAGGCCTTGGTGACGGATATTGCACCAAAGCCCTGCAACGGCACCATTTTCAAACAGTTTCCTATTGATACCGGATGCGCGATGCGTGCAAAACGTTGACTCTACTTGCCGGATTGGAGATAAAATCATCTATACTACCTGATATGGATTCAATTTAATTTAATTTAATGTTAATTTGCATGGGCAAGGCCCTGGCGCAAATCAGCAATGCAATGAAGATTAACATTAATGAACAATGACATGAATGTACAAGGATGAAATGCACTCGGATAGTATCAGCTGGTTGTGTATCAGCTGGTTGCATAACTTAAAACTTGTAACATAGAAACAAAAAAGATGTTACAAGATCCCACGCTGTTCGGCCAGCCATGACCCTATGTTGCTTTTAAAGGTAGCCACACTTATATCCTCATCATTTCCAAAAACACGAGGACGGTTCCGAGATTCAAGACGTTCCAAAGATTCAATACCACAGGGTGACATGCATCTCGCAAGTAACCAACCCACTGTTTTCAGTTCGTTAGAAAGGCTGACATTTCAAAATAAAGAATTTGGAACGTGCTGAAATTTTATGAACATGTTGCAAAAGCTGTGGAAACGTAATGGGAGACCTTGTATTTGAATGCAGGTAGAATTTTCATTGCCGACATCATTAATAAAAAGCCAAACCATCTAGAAGTTTTCCCAAAAAATCCGACTTTCCATTATTTCTTCTAACCTCCTCTTCGTTTCTTGGCAGTGAGCTGAAATCTATTTCATTCTCATTGATGTAGTTGATTCCATTCTTCGAATGAAGAAGTTCGTTCGACAAATTCTTCTCATTCAAAATGGACTGGACAAAAATGAAAAAGCAAAAAAAGAAATGGAAAGGGAAAATGTATAAAAGTGGCCGGGGGACAGACAAAATTCAAATTCCGAACCAATCAAGCCATTTTGGTGAGCATGTTGGAGGACATCATAGAAGTGTGAATGAAACATTTTAGCCATGTTTGCCAGCTGTTATAATTTTGATAGCCAGGTAGGTATGTGTTTAAACATCTCCCAGTGGAACATGCCATTGGTGGCCTTTTAGAAGTAGTGGATAATTTAAAACTTTGTGCATGCAGAAATATTCAAAATTTGATGGAAAAATTGAGGGGAAAATGGATAAAATTGGCAGGGGAGAGAGAAAAATTCAAATTCCACTTCAAATTCTGAACCGATCGAGCTATTTTTGGTGAGCCTGATGGAGGACATCATAGAAGTGTGCATGAAACATTTTAGCTGTGTAGATTTTAGCAGTTTAGATTTTGATAGCTGTGTATTTAAGCATCTCCAGTCGGAACTTCAGATCGATGCCCCGTAAAAGTAGTAATCAATTGTGAAGTTTGAGTCAATCACTTCAATTTCAATTTTCAAACACTTTGCAAGGAATTCTCCATGTTAAAATAAGCCATGATACACATTTTCTATCAATCAAAACATGGGAGATAAGTAAAAAGACAGTTGCCACATTGAACCCCCTTCATATGATCCAGAATTTTGATATTTTTTCCTCCCTGCATGTTTTTCATTTACACTTGGGCCGATAGTCAAGCACCAGGTGATGTTGGAAATGGAGAAAAAAAGTGTAAATTTGGACGAGAAATGTCTAATTCCAACTCTTGGCACTCAATTTATGAGATTTTTCCACCAGCATGGCAAACTCACTGAGAAATACTGACTTGAAGTCAAGTTTCTGCATCAAAGGTGTGGTGAAAAGCCTAGCAAATAGGCATTTGTGTGAAATCTAACTGTCTATTGTCAAATCTCAAATCTGAGTTAACAACAGACATAGGTATTAGAATTCCACATACCTGTGATGACTTTTTGTCTTTTTTTGACATCAAAAAACGAAAATTTTGAGGAAATCTATGAGATTTATGGGCACCTTTAACTCACTTAAGGGCTGTCCATCAAAACAGGGTATCAAATTTTGACCTTTCAAAATCGATTGGTTTCAAACGGACTATAAATACCGCACCTCACTGATTATGATTTTTTGCGAACGAATGCTATTTGGAATAGAAATTTATTTTCCCAAAGAAATAGTTGAAATGAATGATTGTAACTCGTTTCAGAGTTGTTCAATGTTTTAGAGAAAATAATTTGGCCAAACTTTGCACGTATTTTTTAGAGTTATCAATATCTTTTCTCAGTTAAAAGATATTTCAGGATATTTCATATCCTATATTCAAACGATATGACTTACATTTAACTTTAGTTTGAGCCAAACGCTTCCAAAAGGTGCCAAAAATGGAGTGACAGAGCCAGTTTTTCTCATCATTAATTCCAAAACTACTCATACGAAACAAGTGTTTTTGATGCTGTACAGCGGCGAGAAAATTAATTGGACCACACATGGTAACATTTCTTTCGGGTTTTTGGGGAAATCTTGAACCCATCGAAATTGGCGTTCCGTCACTGATTTGATGCATATATCTGTGCAACAACATCCGATTTCTTGAAGCTGAAATCACCACGATTCTCCCAGTTTTCTCTTAAAGATCGAAAAACCAGCGGCAATTGATGGTACGAGTAATTTTCTCGCCACTGTGCACAAAGTAAAATGAATTCTTGGCGCTGGAATATCTGGTTGAGTACTCCGGGCTCGTCTCTCCAAATCAGAGCATTTTTGTGTTAAAACTGCACAAGGGATACATACAGTGCACGAGCAAAGTTCCAATCACAGACGAACAGGGCAGACCTTGAATGGTATGATGAGGTAGTGATTGGCATAAGACTCTAGTACCAGCTAATCACTACATCAGGGCAGAGCATGCGTAACTTTGTAGAGGCAACGAATTTGGTCTTGCCCAATCCAGCACCGAGCTGACGTAAGCAGCGATTACTTTGCTCCCTTGGCACTCTCGTCTCTCTTGCTGATGAAAGACAAAAAGGTGCTGCTTTGATGTCGGAACACTCACGTCACGTATTCCAGAGCCAAGGATAAACTGAGCAAAAGTGGAAGCAGATTCATAACATTAAAATTCCGCCTCTGCCACTAAATTTCTGCCGAAAAATAGGCTAGATATCTTGTCCAGAAATTGTAAGAGAGTTTTCAAGAGTTGAAAAACATCAGGCGAATAGTGATTTGCTCATTGCTGTAAATAACAATTTTAAAAGGGCAGAACTATCGTATTTTTTTCTTTTCGAAAAACATCTCTCATTTGAATTCCCCATCAGAACACAATCCTGGAAGAAAATGCAATGTTTGTTTAAAAATCTTCATCTTTGGTTTGGACATCCCTTCCAGTTCTTTGATTGCACATGACGAAGGACCATAGTGCATATCGCACTTCATTGATAGTTATTGATGCTAAAATGCTAGGAACTAAATGAAGATGAAAAAAATGCTAGGAACTAACTAAATGAAGATGAAAAAAAAATGCTAGGAACTAACT
The DNA here is from genome assembly GCA_030068105.1 of Sinentomon sp. SZTP_YWyxl. Lineage (NCBI taxonomy): Eukaryota > Metazoa > Arthropoda > Protura > Sinentomata > Sinentomidae > Sinentomon > Sinentomon sp. SZTP_YWyxl. The sequence goes on along the minus strand of JASGXE010005014.1, from coordinate 3,104 downwards.
AAATGAAGATGAAAAAAATAAAAGAAAAAAACTGAGAAAAATAAACGAAAAGAAAAAGAGAAGAAGGCGTTTCATTTAATTTACCTACCCTTGCATATTTAGCTCCAAAATTAGAGGCAGTCTTCTGTAGCTTGTTATTGGCAAGACTTTTGATCATCTGCGAAAAACCAAATGAAAGAAACTGAAAAACTGAAGCATTTAAGGAGGAAATCAAGAGGGCAAACAAAACAAATTACAACGAAAATAAATTGGGGAAATTCAAATGAAAATTAATGGAAACAACACAAACAACAAAAATGAAACACACGCCGAAATAAACAAGAACGAAATGATAATAATAAGTGAAAAAAGTGTCGGACAAAACGGAAAACAGGGTGTCCCATAAGTAGTTTGCTAAACCTTGTGGATAGCTTCCAGAGGAATCAAGTTCCGACTGAGGAGATAGACCAATTCAAATCACTCGGAACACATGCCGAATTGACCACTGAATGCAGTGTTTCAATTGACCTACTTCCGAAAGTATGTTCCGAAAATGAATTTGCATTAGGCAGATGGGACCAATTTTGCATAAAAGCTGAAAAACTCCCCACTGAGTCATTTGATCATTGGCAGCGGATGGTGAAAGCCCTGCTCGGCGTTACCCCGGCGACGGAGAGTCCCGGGATCAAGTGTTAACTTTACTTGTTCTGGTCGGAGTTAATCAATGTGTCGGTGTATGTGTGTTGATCATCAGAGATTATTAAAATTTTGTTGTTTGATAATTTGAAATTTTACTTCTTTACGTTGGAGAGTTGATCCACTCCAAGCAGCATCGGATGCTCGGATTATTGGAATTCATTGTCCAGAAGGAGTGCTGACTGCTGATTACCATTGTCGATTGGAACTACATTGTTGCAGAGACAGATTTTAGTAGAGTTGGTCAAAGGGGTTGACGATTTGGAACTGAGCGATACATTGCTGAGTGTCCTTTACCACTACCAGCAATCAAAATTTTAAGCTGAACCCTAAAACCAGAGCTCCTATTCTCAACCCTTACATAGAATTGTATTGGTCTATCTCCTCAACCGGAACTCAAAATCCTCCCAGGTAAATTGGAAAATCCCCCCACCGAAGTTTGTACACCCCCATGGAAGATCCCACCCGCAATTGCGGTAACACATTTTTGCAATCTCTGATGTTGACTGCTGCTGACTTTACCAATATCTGAGTGACGCCCAACTCGAATTTCCCTTATTTGGCCTTTTCTGGTTTTCCCCAAACTATGAATGCCCTCCCTTACATCGGACGAGTTGAGTTTTTGTTCAAATCTGGAAGATAACGATTTTAACATTTCAGTGTGTACATTAATTCTGTCACTGTTATACACAAAAACGAATGTCAATTGCCAAAAAGAAATCAAACACAAAAAAGTAAAATCATAAAAAAAACAAACCAAAAAAAACATACCCCAAACAATCATGAAAAGCAGGTTACAGCCGACCACCAGGCACCAACAATAGTGATTACAGTCGGTTCTGCAGACACGACAAAAATGATAAAAAAAAACCGATTCTCACAAGGTAGGAAAATGTTGCTTTATGTGCCTTAAAAATAATTCAGCGTACAGTGGGAGAAATTTTAATGCACCCACATGCATGGTTTTTTCATTAAACTGCGGCATCCATTATGCAAGAAAGTGCCAAATTGCAACAGAGGTTAAAAGTGAGAAAATTTTATTTCTATTGCGAAATTGCAGTGCTGCCTCATTTGATAGCACATGTGTGTGTTTGGCTGCCTCCTTTGCTTACGTGTGTGGGTCGGGTCCATTAATATTTCTCCACCTGTACACCGCAAATTTCATCAAAATAACAGAAAAACCCTCTAAATACAATATGTTGCATCGATTATCAAATGCCCAAAACCTTTTTTGCCGCCCGTGGGACTATCTACAATCTACAATGTGACAGTGACAGCCATTACAGGATCTTACATACAGGTGGACCTTCATGATTTTAGCCTTCACCAAACACAGGTGATGTATAAATTGGGCTTTGACGACAGTTACTTCATCTAAATTGTTTCACATCGTGAGGGCCCTTTGGAAAAAGGATTGACACATCGCAGCCGAATGAATATTTAGCCCAGTTGAAGCTAATTGCAGGACGGTTAGTAATCTGGATGCTGAAGCAATCATCTATCAGATCATGGTGATGAATGAACAGACGACGTATTCCGACAAATCAGCCATTGTGCAATCGATCACCTTTTCAAACGATTCCAAATGCAACCAACACAGCCGGAACTAAGTTCCTTCCAGTATCCCGAAGACAACCACTCTTGATGATTGAAAAAACTATCGTCGACAATGCAATGTCCGATCCCATTTTAACCATAAATTCCAATCACTCAAATTCTGTGTTACAAATCTCTGCAGAGAAAAGTACGATTCCAAAAGAAGGACAAGTGGTCACGCAATAATTTCTGTCACATGTGCCCATTGCAAAGAGGTTCCACAATCACCTATGCTGGACACCTGTGTTCACATATCTAGGGAGGTAGACCAATCCTAGAGTGACTAGGTACCCAAGACAGGGTGTCACAAGTGTTTTTATGAAATGAAATTCCAACTTTTCCTGAATTCCCTTTTGAACAAATATTGCAATAAGGAGGCTCCCTGCACTCTTTTGTGCAATTGTGCATGTTTACTGTTTTGATACTCCACAATTTTGTTCACTCCTTCAAAAGTAACCTGACTTTTCCCACACATTCAAAAATTCCCCAAGTTTCATTCAAAAATCCCTTGACAATTCCCTGACTTTTCCCATTTGTTGAGAAATTACCAAAAGGAAAAAGTCCCAGGATTATTTTTGTACATGTTAAAATACCATGTTTTCAAAATCCAATGAACGCAAGCAAATGAGATGTCCACAAAGCACAACCACACCTCCCCTTTTATTCATACCCTTATTTACCATTTCTACACGGAGCATCTCAAACACTTACGTAATTTTATCCACAAATACGAAACAGAATCACAACACTCCACTTTAGGTACTTTACTTTGAAAGATGAACAAGCTGAATATAAAAGAAACGGAAAAAGGGCTTTTGCAAAATGCCACAAAA